>JARBWK010000003.1:40728256-40774626 GCA_030556195.1 Anolis apletophallus | reverse complement strand
GGTAATCCATAGGTTCCCACATCCAAGCATGGATTGGAACCCTAGTTTCTGAACTCCATGTCTAATATTCATACCACTACACCACAAGGGCTACTCTTATGGCCTTATATGTTAAGTCTTAAAGTGCGAAAAACTGATCAGGCATTAGATAATTTCACGACTAGCAGGAGCTCTGAAGCTGGAGCTTTCTGGTTCACGGTTCCCTTTACCTAGTTCCCATCTCAGGTAAAGTGGCACATGGTGAGTATCCCTTATCCAAAATGCTTGAGAAAGAGCTGTTTTGGATTTCAGATTTACTTTTGCTTTGATATTGGTGTAACGACTCTCCAACGCACGGTAGGGATCACACGAAGATGTTTTCTTGGTCCAACACGATTTTATTGAAGGTACGAGACATGTGAAGCTAAAGCACCCGACCCGCCACCCAAACACACCTTTTATACCCCCATAGCCCCTCCCTACCCATGCAACATCTGGGCAGGGGTTACATCAGCCCCAAGTGAGTCAGCAATCCCAGTAATCCACAGGGCATGACCCCAGGGGTCACAAAGTCAGTGTCACCGGTCCCAATGTCCAATGTCCTTGCTTGGTGGAGTTACCTCACTTCCCTCTCAAACACCTGGAAGTTGCATCACTCCCAGTCTGACTCAACAGTCTGAATGAATCTGGGACAAAGGTCATCCCGAAGCTAAAGTGAAGGTCGCTGCTGCCTCATGACAGGCTTGGAACCTGGACTTCATCCAAGCTCAGGTTTCCCAATCCTGACATAGCGGTCTCCTCCACCTCGTCCTCCCCCTGAGGAAACAAAACATCATTCAATCTAAAGGAGGAAAGGGGCTCACGTACTTTTTTAACAGGCTACAATGAAAAGTGGGATGTACCTTTCCCAAACTTTTAGGCAACATGAGGGTATATGACACTTTGTTCACAGCAGTTTCAATTCTGAAAGGCCCAATGTATTTAGGACTCAATTTCTTTGACTTGTAACCCAATTTTAAATTCTCTGTTGATAACCACACTAAGTCACCCTCGCTATACTCCTCCCCTCTCTGTCTTCTGCGGTCCCCAAACAGCTTATATGACTGCTGTGCCTTCTTTAATACGTCACCCCCTTCCACTCCTCCTGGGCTCTTATCCTCCATTCCTCCTCCCCTTCCTTTCTTAAATCTAACAGCTGGGGTAAAGGGGCCACCTCTCGTCCGTACACTATTTCAAAAGGAGACTTCCCAGTAGAAGAATATACTGAGCTATTATATGCCATTTCCGCATAGGGTAGGAGGTCTGACCAGTTGTTCTGCTCCTCATTACTAAACATTCGCAAATATGCTCCCAAGGATTTTTGCACTCTCTCCACGGCCCCATTACAAGAAGGGTGATAAGCAGTGGTCAAACGCCTCTGAGCCCCCAATGCTTCTAAGAAACGGTTCCAAAACTGAGCCGTAAACTGGACCCCGCGATCACTCAACACCTGCTCCGGACACCCATGCAACCTGTATACATGCTGAATATACAGCCCAGCCAACTTCTCTGCCGAGGGCAACCCCCTCAAAGGGATAAAGTGGGCCTGTTTCGAGAACATATCCAGCACAGTCCAGATGAAACGATAACCCCGACTTGAGGGCAGCTCCCCCACAAAATCCGTGCTAACATGCGTCCACGGCCTCACCGGCTCTACCACTACTTGAATCAACCCCTGCGGCTTCGCAGAGGGAACTTTATTCCTTGCACACACCTCACAGCACTCCACATAACGCCTCACTTCCGCCTTCATCCCAGGCCACCAAAACCTCTTCTTAATCGCCAGGATAGTCTTCGTCAGCCCCCAATGACCCGCAGTCTTATGGTCATGGTGTAGCCTCAACACTTTCACCCTCAAACTCTGAGGCACATAAGTCCTACCCTCAACAACCCACAAACCATCCAACAGCTGGCATTCCTTTCCATGTTCCTGCAACCACTTGTCCCCTACATAACTCTCTTGCAATTCCAGCCTCCACTCATCTACAACTTCATCCTCTTGTTTCACTCCCACCACAGTGTGGGACCTGGTTTGCACAGCCAAACCCCAATGCTCTTTAGCAAAAACTCCCTCCGCTTTATGCAAGCCATTCTCTCCCACACTCGGGTATCGGGACAACGCATCAGCCACCACATTCTCCTTGCCTTTGATATGCTGCAGCCTAAAATTAAATCTATTGAAAAACTGAGACCACCTCACCAATTTTGGAGACAACTTTTGGGGATTCCTCAGATATTGCAAATTCTGATGGTCTGTCATCACTATAAACGGAAAAGCAGCCCCTTCCAGGAAATGACGCCAAGTTAACAATGCATTTCGATGGCAAACGCCTCTTTCTCCCATACTGGCCATTTCCTCTCATGCTCCCCAAACTTTTTCGAGAAATAAGCACAAGGTCTTAACCTCTCCTGATCTTCTGCCTGCATCAAAGCTCCCCATAAGCCCAGGCAGAAGCATCACATTGAACAACAAAGGGCCTATCTACATCTGGGTGCCACAACAAAGGCCCCTCAGTAAATGCTTTCTTTAACCTCACAAACGCTTCCTGGCATTCCTCAGTCCAATCTAAACTTGCACCTGGAGACTTGACTTTTTTCGACTCCCCCTTGCCTTTAGTTTTCAACAACTCCGTGAGGGGGAGAGTCACAACTGCAAACTCAGAAATGAAAGCCCGATAAAAATTTGCCAGCCCTAAGAAAGCCTGCAGCTGCCTACGCGTGCGTGGAGCCTCCCAGCTCAACACATCCTCCACCTTGGCAGGATCCATTTCAACTCCTTTCTCACTAATTCTATAACCCAAAAATCAATCTGATTTTTACCAAACTCACACTTACTCAGCTTAACATACAACTTTGCCTGCCTCAACCGCTCCAACACTTCACGCACTAACTGCACATGTTCTTTCTCTGTGGCTGTCACTATCACAATGTCGTCTAAATACACAAACACCCCTTTATACAAAAGGGGGTGCAACACCTCGTTAATCAACTGCATAAAAATACCTGGAGAGCCTGCTAAACCGAATGGCATGATGGTCCATTCGTACAGCCCGAGGGGGCAAGAAAAAGCTGTTTTCCACTGATCACTTTTTTTCACTCTCACCATATGAAAGGCATCAATCAAATCCAGCTTGGAAAAAACCTTACCTCCTCCCAACTGCCCTAACAGATCCTTGATTAATGGTAAAGGATAGCAATTGGTAGTACTGACAGCATTCAACCCCCTATAATCGATACACAATCTCAATTTCCCATCTTTCTTTTCCCGAACAACACTGGCGCGGCAATGGGGGACTCAGACCTTCTAATAAACCCTTTTTTCAGATAATCATCTATTTGTTCCCTTAAGGCCAACTTCTCTTTAACCGTCATAGCATAAATTTTGGGTTTAGGCAGTACAGCTCCTTCTTTAACCTCTATGCTGCATTGCACATTCCGAATGGGGGGAAGGTTTTGAGCTAATCTGGGGTTGAACACGTCTGCATAATCCTGATACTCAACTGGCACTCCCTGCACTTCGCTTTCAACCCTTTCTTTCCTATTAGGAGCACACTGCACAGTCCCCGCCTTCCAATCTATTTTAGGATTCACCTGTCCCAACCAAGGCATACCCAATACCACCTCATGTCCTTTTATCGGGGCCATTATAAAATCAATATTCCCCTCCCAGGGTCCTACCCGCCCCTTTAAACCTTTTGTCCCCACAGAGAACGGTCCTCCCTCTATAGATGACCCATCCAACTGTGTAAAAGTAACCGATGTCTTTAATGGCTGTGTCTCACCTCCCCACTCCTTCACTAACTTGGGGGACATCATATTCTCTGAGCACCCACAGTCCACCAAAGCTTTCCTTTCTATCACTCTATTCCCCTTATATATCCCCAGGGTACATTGGATATTAGTTCTCACCCCAACGCTTTTACTCTCATCTCTGTCCATGAGGACTGCTTTAGCTGCAGCCTCTTTCACTGGGCCCAATCCTGACTTTCGCCGGCATTGGGAAGCAAAATGTCCAGGCTGATTGCAGGAAAAACAAAGTCCTCTTCCGAACATAGGCTTCTTCCCACTACTGGATCGATCATCATTGCCTCGCTTAGTCTCTCCACCTCTGCCTCGATCCTGAACCACCCCACGGCCAGCTCCACGAGACCTCATAGGCTGGAATCTACGCCGCTGCACTTTGGCAAGGATTCCTTCCACCTTGCCAGCCAACTGGACCCATCCGTCCAGATCTCCTGGATCATCACGGTGTAAGCACCACTCAAGGATTTCTTTCCGTAGACCATCCTTAAACAGCTCCAAAAGAGTGGATTGGGACCATTCCGCCACCTTTCCAGCTAGTCCCATGAACTCCTCGGCGTACTCCGTCACCGATTTGGATCCCTGGGACAAACAGCGCAACGCCTCCTTCGCCTTGATCCGCTCCAGCGGATCCCGAAACCGATTCGGATTGCTCGCAGGAACTCTCTCACCGATCTCAAGCAAGGGTCCCGCCGGTCGTGGCACTGCACATACCACTCAGCTGCCCGACCCTTGAACACGGCTCCAACGGCCCGCACTTGGCTGCCTTCGCTGGGATAAAGATGACCGTAGTCTTCCATGTGGTCTTGCACCGCTGCGATGAAGAAGGCGACTTTACTAGCTTCGCCATCAAACTCCACCCGCAACGGCTCCTTCTTCATGCGGCCACCGAACTCTTGGGAAACTACTCCTCTCCCTGGATAGTCCCTCGGACCGGAAATGCCTCTTCCCATCCCAACTGGCTGCTTAATGCGCCTCGCCTCTGGGACTGGGCTCACTGGACTTCTGTCTCTGTTCCTCACTCCCAAAGGAGATCTAGGACACTCGACTGAAGATCCACCATCCATCCACGCATGGTAAGTGAAGTCTCCTCCTCCCGGGCCTTCCACATCGATTCTCTCTGATCTCTCTGGAACATTACCTGAGACATCCGTTTGACCGTCTGCACCACCGCTTCCATCTGGCAACTCAACACATCCAGCCTAGATGGTGACTCAGGTTCTGGGGTCTCACTACCCCTTCTGTCAGGTCCTCCTGACCCCTCTGGCACCGCATGCCTCCAGATCCTCCTGACCTCTGCCAGACGAACGCTCCAACGCTCCCTCGGCCTGCTGAGCGCCCCTACGCTCTCCCGATCCGCTGAGCGCCCTACGCCTCGATCCGCTGAGCGCTCCTACGCTCCTCTTCCTGCTGGGCGATTTCACGCTCCTTCCTCCGGCAGGCCAACGTTTTGCTCACCTGAGCATCCCACAACCGCTCCCCTTCACGGAGCTCTCTCTCCATCTCACGTTCCGACGCCATCGCCTCTCCGGAAGCATCCGGGACTCCCACCTGGTCCAAAGTGGTCCATTCCCACTCCTCAACTCTCCGGACTTCGCCGGATCTACCACAAACTGATCCAAATACGCTTCTTGCTTCCAAGCCAACCTCTCCATTGCTGGGATAGTTGAAAAGGGGCTTTAGCTTCTGTAACGACTCTCCAACGCACGGTAGGGATCACACGAAGATGTTTTCTTGGTCCAACACGATTTTATTGAAGGTACGAGACATGTGAAGCTAAAGCACCGGCCCGCCACCCAAACACACCTTTATACCCCCATAGCCCTCCCTACCCATGGAACATCTGGGCAGGGTTACATCAGCCCCAAGTGAGTCAGCAATCCCAGTAATCCACAGGGGCATGACCCCAGGGGTCACAAAGTCAGTGTCACCGGTCCCAATGTCCAATGTCCTTGCTTGGTGGAGTTACCTCACTTCCCTCTCAAACACCTGGAAGTTGCATCACTCCCAGTCTGACTCAACAGTCTGAATGAATCTGGGACAAAGGTCATCCCGAAGCTAAAGTGAAGGTCGCTGCTGCCTCATGACAGGTTTGGAACCTGGACTTCATCCAAGCTCAGGTTTCCCAATCCTGACAATTGGAATGCCCATATTTGCATATATGTACATATGAGATATCTTGGAAATTAGACCAATGTCTAAACATGAAATCCGTTGAAGTTAAGGGTACACAAAGACTGAAGATAATTTTAAATAGTTTTGTGCACCGAACTATCAGAATTATTTTAATTTAAATAATGATGTGCATTGAACTATCAGAAACCAAAGGCATCACTATCTCATGTGAACCTTTAGGGATTTTAGAGTATTTTGGAATTATGGATAAGGGATACTTAATCCCTACACAGTACAATATTACAAGAGTTAAAGTTGAGTATGTGAAATAACGTTACTGGCAGCAAGTGTACCTAAACTGTGGGCAGAGAATAAGAAATACAATAATTAAATTGAAGCAAGGCTTTATCTCACACTTGGTCCTAAAGATATTTGGACTTGTAATACATTCTTAGCCCTGAAATTAGTTTTCTATGAAAAAGCTCTTTGAACTCATGATTCACTTGGAACTGTGTGCAAGATGTTGCTTTCCTGCCCCTCTTGTTGCTTACAGACATGTTCAGGAATGTAGAATATTTGGGGATATGAGAACATGTGTACACACATGTATACCTCTCATAGCATACCCAGCTTCCTCTCTTTGCTCCAAGCAAATAAGTGTTGGGAAACTACAGCTGGTACAAAAGGGTCAGCAGGTAGACAGCTTAATTGGTTTAATTGTGTTTGATCTGGAGGGCAGTAATTACCATGTAAACCACCTCAAGTTGCCTTCAGGCTGAGAGGAGCGATAAAAAAATGTAGTAAATAAATAAATAAATAAATACAGAGAAAGAACCACCCCGGTCCTGAAGCAGCTACACTGGCTACCAGTTTGTTTCCGGGCACAATTCAAAGTGCTGGCTTTAGCCTATAGACTCCAAAATGGTTCGGCCCCGGCCTACTTGAGGGACCGCATCTCCTCCTACCAGACCACACGAGCCCCAAGATCATTAGGAGAGGCCCTCCTTTTGGTCCCATCACTGTCACAAGTACGCTTGGTGGGAACGAGAGAGAGGGTCTTTTCGGTGGTGGCCCTACGGCTCTGGAACTCCCTCCCCAAAGAGGTATGTTACTATCCTCGTTATTGGCCTTCTGCTCTCAGGTGAAAACCTTTTTTTATAGAAGCAGGCCTTCCCAGACAATATTTATTTATTTATTTATTTATTTATTTGGATTTTTGCACCGCCGACTCCCGGGGGCTCGCGGCGGCTTACAGGCCAATGGCGTAGTGCCAGAGGTTAGCATAAAAACACAGAAAATATACATTGCTTAAAACATGCGATACAATAAAAAGTTAAAACAGTAATATTAAAACAGTACAATGAACGGTGGCCGAAGAGCGGTCTAATATGGATGCAAGGGCCTACTCCCAAAGGCCTGCCTAAACAAATAGGTTTTGCAGGCCCGTCTAAAGGGGAGTAGGTCCTCAAGGCTCTGGCCTCGACCGGGAGAGGGCGTTCCATAGCGTAGGGGCTATCACAGAGAACGCCCTCCGGCGGGTAGATGTTAAACGGGCCAGCTTGGCAGATGGTACAACCAGTAAATTGGCCTCTTCAGACCGGAGTGATCTCGATGGGCAGTATAAGGCGAGACGGTCCCTCAGATACGCTGGCCCCAGGCCGTGGATGGCCTTAAAGGTAAGAACCAACACTTTGAAGGCGACCCGGTGCTCAATAGGCAGCCAGTGCAGATCCCGCAAGACTGGTGTTATTCGGCATCCTGCTGGAGCCCCAGACAGGAGCCGGGCGGCGGTGTTCTGCACCAGCTTGAGCTTCCGGATCGACGACATAGGCAGGCCAACGTAGAGCGCGTTGCAGTAGTCTAGCCTCGAGATGACCGTGGCTTGGATCACCGTGGCCAGGTCGTTCCGGGACAGATAGGGAGCCAGCCTCCTCGCCTGGCGGAGATGGAAAAACGCCGCCTTGCTGACCATGGAGACCTGGGCCTCCATGGTCAGCTGGGAGTCCAGGTGGACGCCTAGGCTTTTCACTGACGGCGCTGGGTGCAGCGCCGCACCGTCCAGGGTCGGAAGCCGGGTACCCACTCCGCTCGGGCGGCCCAGCCACAAGATCTCCGTCTTCGCCGGATTCACCCTCAACCTACTGGCTCGCAGCCATCCAGTAACGGCTTCGAGGCAATGTTGGAAATTATCGGGGACGGACTCCGGCCTGCCCCCCATCCTCAGAATGATAGCATAATAGCAGCAAGCTCGGCCAAACAAGACTCACATAGTCAAAGACTTGGAGCTCTGAGTCAGTTAGTTTAATGCTTTAACTTATTAGGACAACCTCAGTGGCCTGAGGTGTAGGGATTTTAAGGACGATGATATGTGATTACTTTGTTGTTTATTTATATTTATGTAACTTGTGGTTTATGAATGTGTGGATTTATTGTTTATATGTTGGGTGGGTGGGTTGATGGTTATTTTGTATTATGTAGTGGTCTTTTTATTTTTATACACCACTTTGAGTCCTATCTGTGAGAGAAAAGCGGGGGGAAAGTAAACTAATAATAACAACAACATCAACAACAACAACAGCCCTTTGAACTCCTTGAGTGTAGACTTTATCCTGGCACAAATAATTTCAGCTTTTCCATACAGTATTGTATGCCAAAAATATTTCTGGTGTTTCACACATTTTATCAATTATATTAAGAACATACTTGTTGAAGTGCTACATTTTTGGTAAATGTGTTAAAAATGAAACCTTATTTGACAGTTATTTTTTTTGGCTCAGACTATAGGAGTTGGCTTGAAATAATCTATAATTGTTTTCAAGAGTCAAAATGGTTTTCCAAAAGCTAAGCTGGGTCTGTTAATTAGAAAAACAGAATATTATGTTTTTCTAATTTTATGACAGATGTGCAGTAATTCATATTTTAGAAACAACAGAAGTAACAACTCTAAACTTACAGACAGAGCCACAACCCATATCAATTTCAGTTTTTGGATATAACCAGTTTCAACATTATACACAAGGACAGATGTATGAATAAGTTGAATTTCTGTCACAACGTGTGCTGCAGAAATTGATCTCTGGGGTCACAAATTACATTTTAGAAGAGATCTGAGAAAAATGCAGTAATTAAAAGCTTGTCTAATTCACAGCGATTCCCTCTTCTATGTAGTATTTAAATCTGATTTTTTAAAAAGGCTAATACAAAATAAATTCACTAAAGGGACTTGAGCAGCTCACAAAAGCACTCAAGATGCAACACACAAATACAATAAATGTCTAAACAATGTCATAATAACAATATTAACAATAATATCAATACTCATCCTTCTATATATTTCACTACATTTGCAAATTTCACCATTTCAAATTAAACTTGAATTGGCTTCCTAACAAAGTCTTTGTTTTAATTTTTCTGTCACAAATCTTGATTAGCAATAATGCTTAAAAGCATGGTTTCACTGTATATCACCCTAACGTATATTGAAAAATGACAAGGTATAATTTTAATAAACGATAATAAAAATAATAAATAGCATTTTAACCTTTTTTTAAAAAAAAGCAGAATAATTGTTTTGAATTCTTTTTATCAGCACACTGATGATTTAGAACACAATGGAAGAGCTGAAAGGGAAAGGCTCAGGAAAGGCTCAAGGTAATTTAACCAGTAAAGTAGTTAAATACCTTGATAAAATTTACAAGTGATTCATTATTATCACTATAATATTCATAGATTTTCAAGAAATATATGTTTCACAGTCCCTTCTCTAAGTGAATGGAAATAATTATAATGTGAATATAATAGGTGAACAGCATTTTATTTCACATGACTAAAAGAAAAGCCTTGTTAAAAGACTTACAACCAGCATGATGCAACAGACCTTAAAAGGTTTTTAAAACTAAATCCAATCATTATTTATTTATTTATTATATTTTTATACTGCCCTTCTCAGCCCTAAGGTGACTTGAGGTGGTGTATACATGGCAACGAATGCCCATGTCAGGGCCGTAGCCAGGATTTTGATTCGGGGAGGGCTGAGTTTGATTCGGGAGGGGCCGAGTCTGAGTAAGAGAGGGACTATCCTACCAAACCTTTTGTATTGTTATCCCAATAACCCCATGAATGTGGGATATAATGAGCATTGTGATCAGATCATGGTATGAATAAACATAACAGTTTAAATAATGTACCAGTAAGGTCTTCTCGTGGACCACCCTGAGAATTGGGGGGGGGGGTGAAGCCCCCTAAGCCCCCCCCCCCTGGCTACATGCCTGGCCCATGTGTACACGAATTATTGGTACCAAGTCAATGAAGTGAAACTAAGGTAATCTAATCTCATTAATTTAATTATGTTTACAATTACAAATGCAAAGAACAGGCATATTAGTAAATTATTTGCAAATTCTATAGAACAAACTATTATCAAAACAATAGCAAGCATACATTTATAATGTAAGGAATCACTGAATGGAACTGCAGGCTTTATCAATAAAAGATAAAACTTTGTGGACTGGGTTTGGTCATTGCATGCATTACAAAACACACAAGAAAATAATGTCATATTCACAGTATGAGGCTTACCTTACATGGCAGAATGCTAATATCCACCCATCATTGATTAACATGAGATTTTCTGCCTTAAAGCTCATGTCCAGGTCTATACCATAAGCTCCATAGACATGAATCAGAAGTGGCCTCCTGCACAGCTCTATAGAATTGGCTGCATGAAAAACGGTAATTGGCACCCAAGTTCCATCCTGGAAATGAAGGAGTATTTTACATTAAAGGATGTTTCGAAGTTCACAAGGCACACGTGGGAACAAAAGCTTCAATTATACATTTTAGAGCATGTTTTTTCTTATTACAGTCTTTGCCACTTTGACAGCACAAAAGCCCTCTCAAAAAATAAAACAGGAGATTGGCTTGCCACTGGGTTCGTTTACCAATGCGGAGCATAAAAATTCATTTAAATGCAACACCTGAGAAGTCTATACAACATGAAAGCAATCGGCTCCTCCCGCACTCTCTAATGATAACCCATCTGCATTACAACCCAAGTAGTTTAGCACTTAAGTGCAGCAGCAAACCTTTAGTTATAAACTTAACATTTCTATGTATGTATATATTTAGTCTAAAGCCCGAAAGTTTCCTAGGAATTCTCTTTTGCATGAATAACACACCCATCAAGCCAGGGCATGTTATTTTTCTTCTTCTTTCGCTTCCATTTACCCAGCTTTTTTCAATTTGTTTGTAATATATTATGACTATATTAGTACTAATTGAGTAGCCCTTATCCAAAATACTTGGACCAATCTATTTTGGATTTTGTCAGATTTTGAAATACGGATATTTGCATATATGTGCACAATTAGATAATGTATTTCATTGATTGTAAGACACAATCCTGCCCACATATAAACATCGCTAAAAATGGGATGCATCTATAATAGCATTTTTTTCTGTTGATGGTACTGAAATTACTGTGTCTTGCAATCAATAGCATCTTAAAACTAAAGAAATATGGGTATCTTTGAGATGAGACACAAGGCTAAACAAGAAATTCAATTATGTTTATACACATAGCCTTAAGGGTATTTTATACAATACTTTAAATAATTTTGTTCATGAAAGAAAGTTTGCATACACTGAACCGTTAGAAAGCAGGGGTGTCATCTCAGCCATCAGCACCGCAGTGACGCAATGGGTTAAACCCTTGTGCTGGCTGAACTGCTGACTTGAAGGTCGCCGATTTGAATCCGTGAGACGGGGTGAGCTCCAATCTGTCAGCTCCAGTTTCCCATGTGGGGACATGAGAGATGCCTCCAACAGGATGGGAACACATCCGGGCGTCCCCTGGGCAACGTCCCTGCAGACTGCCAACTCTCTCACACCATAAGCGACTTGCAGTTTCTCAAGTCACTTCTGACATGATTTAAAAAACCTCAGCTATCCACATGAACAATTTTGCATTTCAGAATTTTGAATAATGGATACTCAACCTGCACTTTTGTATGAACATTTTCATTGTTACACAATACGCATATATACTTGTTTTGGGATGCTCTAGTGATTGTCCTGAAAAGTCTGTCTCATACAGTAGGACAAGACTAGTATTAATATAACAAGATACATTTCTGTGCCATGGGTTTTCTCTCTCATTAGAAGAAATAGAACCTTTACATTCAACATGCTCAAAATCAGAATTAGAAAAAGAAATGTGAAGCCTGCTGAACCCCTGCAGGGTTGCCTACCAACACTCTCTGACCTACTAAAGATGGCATCTTGAAGACTTTCTAAAGCACCAGTCCTTATTTTCCTTCGAAAGGCTTTTTGAAAAGAGGGTGAGAGAACAGAGAGTCTTACCTTGCTCTTAGCTTCTAAGCGTATGGTGTGACAATTCACAGTAATTGGTGCCTCTTGTGTTGTATGCTTAACAAAGCTGTTGTCTTCCAGTGAATATGCAAAGCGTACTGGTGGTTGAACTGGGGAGATCAGCCAAAAACAGCAAGTGCTGGTGGTATGATCAGGACGCGGCTCCAATTCAAATGAACAGGCCCAAGCAGGTAGCTGGGGAAAAAATCCAAACCAATATTCTTATCCACCTTATTTTATTTTAAGTTTTGTTTTCCTCTGCAGAATATCTTCCATTGCCTGCTTTCCAATTTGGACTTCAGGCTTAATTAACTTTGTCGTGTGCACCTGCCAGAAATTGCTTTTCTCTCTCCCTATAAACATGAAAAAAATTCGAGAGAAACAGTACAACGACGAGAAGAGAACAATTTAGCTACCTTCCCCCTTTCTCTAAAAGCTACTTAATGAGGTTCAACATACGACACGAATGGAAAACAAAATCCTGGTCTATTTTGAAAAAGAAAAAAAATCAAGCAAGCCAAACAGTGCTAAATGCTCTTAAAATGTAATTTTCCTGGTTAAAACAAGCCGCAATCAGGGTCAAGCATGTTATCTGCTGAAAGAGTTTTATCTAGTAGGGCCGCGAGTCATTAGGAAGTTTTAAAAAACCTCTCTTGCTTCCCTTCTGCCTGCCCCTTCACTTTGTCCAACTTGAAACCCAGCCAAGGCAATGTCAGTTATTTCACGGAGGCCATGCCTTGGCTTTGGAGGCTCCGCCACTTACAATCCCTGCCTCTGACTCCGTTCCCAGCACTAGCCATTGTGAAGAACAAAATCATTTTTTTGGCACAGCTACACTCAGAAACTCCGGGCTATTATGTTTTAAGTCTTAACACTCCTAGAAATGAAAGGAATCAAGATTCATTCTCTGAAAGCAGCAGGGTCTCTTACCCACTGCTTACTTTCTTTTAAGGAGTTCTGGTTAGTAGGTTGATAAAGGCTTTGGGAATTGTGGCAGTCAGAGTCAAAAAGCTTTACACAGAAAAACCGCACTCCGTGTAATTGATTAAAACCTGAAGAGGATCAATCTAAAAAGTCTAGAAAACCCTGCAGAATGGGTACTATATTTAACTTGAATGGTACAATTAGGAGGCCGGTTGGAGAGCGTATAAGTTTACTCTTTTATATTACAAGGATTCTAAGTGACATTTTAAAATATTTTCAGACAGTCGAGTTTAAAGGCAGGCACTATCTTAGTTTGTACAAAGAGATAATGCTTTTGCTTCTTGAGTTTTAAAGTTTGAAATAAAATATGTCTAGATGTTGGGATAAGCTAAAAATATGGTCATTTTAATTGATACTACTACTACTGTTACTACTACTACTACTACTAATAATAATAATAATAATAATGGGCGGAAAGTATCGATTGTCGATGTTGCAATTCCAGGTGATAGCAGGATTGATGAGAAGCAACTGGAAAAGCTTACACAATATCATCATCATCAGTTCTCATTTGTTAATCGCCCTCCATTAAAATGCTCCAGGCAATTTACATAAAACAATCGCATAAAAACATTACACCGAATAGACTGCATTAAACATTAAAA
Source organism: Anolis apletophallus (assembly GCA_030556195.1). Classification (NCBI taxonomy): domain Eukaryota; kingdom Metazoa; phylum Chordata; class Lepidosauria; order Squamata; family Anolidae; genus Anolis; species Anolis apletophallus. The sequence goes on along the minus strand of JARBWK010000003.1, from coordinate 40,760,734 downwards.
GCTCTGCTAAAAAGCCAGGTCTTGAGTGCCTGGGCAAAGGGTCGCAAGTCACGCATGGCCCTCAAGTGGGGAGGCAAGGAGTTCCACAAGATAGGGGCGGAGATGGAGAAGGCCCTACGTCTTGTGCTCTCGAGACGTACTTCCCTGAGGCCTGGAACATACAGTAAGTTTAGTTGGAGGAGTCGTGGTGACCACTGGCGGCGAAGAGGGGAGAGGCGGTCTCTGAGACATGCTGGCCCCTGACCATAAAGCATCTTAAAGGTCAGAACCAACAACCTAAACAGGGCCCGGAATTCCGTTGGAAGCCAGTGCAAGTGTAACGGAGTTGGAGTTATGTGGCATCTCAAAGGTGTTTTTGCAAGTAGCCTGGCAGCTGCATTCTGAATAAAGCGGATCCTCTGAGTAGTCGACAGGGGAAGGCCAACATACAAGGCGTTACAATAATCCAGTCTAGACGTAAACATCGCATGGATGATTGTAGCCAAGGATATGAGCATTTAAATATGAGGATTTAAAGATAGAATTACAAAGAACTCTGGCACAAGCCAGTAAAGGTGGACCCAGTGGTGATCAGCACACTGGGTACAGTGCCTAAAGACTTTGACTTGCACTTAAAAACAATCAGTGCTGACAAAATTACCATTTTTTTACCATAGAAAAGGCCACCTTACTCGGATCTGCACACATTATTCACCAATACATCACACAGTGTTCGACATGTGATCAAATACAAAAGCCAACATAGTGATCTTGTTTGCTGTGTACTAATCTTGTTATGTATCAAATAATAATAACTAGCTGACCCGTGCACGCGTTGCTGTGCTATAGTCTGTGGCTAACCCCTTTTACCCACATGCTGGGAAAGCACAATCAAAGGTCTCTTGACAGATGGCCACTTTGCCTCTTGTTGATAACATTAAGAGACCTTTAGCAGTTTGATTAGGATGAGTTGGGATTTGTATCTTCCCTTTGTTGTGTTGTAGTCCTGTCCCACTGTATTCCCAGGCCGTGGTATGAAGGGAAATGCAAGCAGCACCCAATTTCCAAGGTCCAGTATTCTCTATTGCTCAAGTTTATTTCAATTGTATTGTTTTTGGGAGTTCAAAATGCTACAACTCCCAAATGACAAAATCAATCCCCCACAACTCCACCAGTGTTCAACTTTGGATACATTGAGTATTTGTGCCAAATCTGGTCCAGATCCAGGGTTGTTTGGGTTCAGAGTGCTTTCCAAATGTAGGTGAACTATGTCTTCCCTAAATCACTGTGAATTCCTCCGAAACCCCTCTAGTATTTTCTGTTGGTCATGGGGGTTCTGTGCACCAATTTTGGTCCAGGTTTGTCATTCATGGGGTCTCGGCTGTAGAAGTCAGAGGTGATTTGGCCGAAGGTACTGCAAATCCCATAATCCGTAGTCCATAATGCCCTAAAGATATTGTTTTTGTGGTTAATCAGTATGCTTTTAATTATGGAAAATATGGTTGGGGGTCAGCACAATATGAGGAACCTTATTTAGGGGTCATGGCATTAGAAAGGGTGAGAACCACTGCATTAATACATATACAGTATATTTCTGTTTAATTGGCTATTATTTTTTAAAAATTAATTTATAGGGGGGCGGTGAGTTAATATTTTTTCTGGAATGGGGGTGGTAGGCAAGAAAAGTTTGGAAACCACTGGTTAAAGTGGTGCCAATTGTATAGTGTAGCTCAGTGTTTTCTAACCTTCTCAAAATGACACAAAATGACACTCTGAGGCGGAGAGTTCCACTGCTCAACAGCTCTCATAGTCAGGAAGTTCTTCCTAATGTTCACCCTCCTATACAGACATGTTTCCCTGTGATCTTTGCTTTTTTTGCTGCACTGTTGAGCTCTCTCTCTGTCTTTCTCTTTCTCTCTCTCTCTTGTTTTGTCTCTCTGTGTGTCTCTCTCTTTCTGTCTCTCTCTTCCTCTCTCTGTCTCTCTTTTTGTCTGTCTCTCTTTCTCTCTCTCTCTCTCTCTTTCTCTCTGTGTCTTTCTCTCTCTTTCTCTGTCCCTTACGGTGTGCGGCAGCAGCAGGCCTTGATCTCCTCCCTTGTCCCATGCGCGGTGGTGGGGTCAGGCAGCGGAACGCAGGAGGAAGAGAGCTGTGCCCCTCCCCCACTGACCAAAGGCTCTGGCTGGCTCCGAGGGAGGCTGCGGGGGACGGGGAGGGAGGGGGCCGGTCGCCGCCGCTGCAGGAGCAGCAGGGAGGCCATGTCGCTGCAGCCTCCTCCTCCCAGGGCCAGACCGGCCCACTCCCTCCCCGCCGCCCTTTCTCTCTCTCTCTTTCACACACACACACACACACACCAGGGAGGGAAAAGAGCCTCCTGTCGCTGCCGGAGAGAGAGAGAGAGAGAGGGAAAAAGGAAGGTGGCTATGGCTGCATCCACAGCTGGGGCTCCTCTCCAGGAGGTGCTGTGGATCTGGCCCCTTCGCCTCCCAAGCGGAGTGGCTGGGCGGTCCCTTCTCCAGAGGGAGGGATGCAGAGAGCCAGCCAAGGCCGGGCGCTGTGTGGCTCTCTCTCTCCTCCCTCCCTCCCTCCTTCTCTGTAGAAATCTGTGGAATCGGGCTGCCAGCCATGCGCGAACGTTCGAAACGCGCGCTGGAAGTGAAGAGGCTGGGATACGAGGTTCCGTTGGCCCATTTTTGGGGGTTGTGTTTGGGGGTGTTGCGAGGTACCTAGGGCCGGTTTTTTTGGCCATCTAGGTACCTCGTGGTATGTTCGCATATGTTGCCTAGTTTGGTGCTTCTGAGGCTTATGGTTTCGTTGTCCATTTTCTCCGTTGCACGACATGAAGAAAAATATATAGAGAGATAACACATGAAAAAACAACAGGAAAAACTCAACTGTTATCAGGACCTCAAAATCAAACTGCAAAGGCTCTAAATGAGTCCATTTGGACTTTATTGTGTTGATCATTCGTATTGATTGTATGAACGTGTTTGGGCATACTAGCCTACTTATTGAATAAAAATATTTGATATACATATTTTGCATATTCTCTGTCCCACATTTGTGTTTGTTTAACTGCTTTTCTACAGCTCACTTTGTGTAGTACGCAAAAGATCTCAGGTGGCATTTGAAAACAATCAACATTGACAAAATCACAATCTGCCAACTACAAAAGGCCTCCTTATTTATTTATTTATTGTTCATTTTTATATACCGCTTCTTCCAGCAGGCTCGGGGCGGTTCTGGTGCATCATTCGAAAATACATCACACAGTCCTAGACACTTGGGAAGTGTTGAAAATGTAATTTTGTGATAAGAAATCCAGCATATACATCTCGTTTGCTGTGACATACTGTGTTTTTGTGTCAGTATAATAATAAAACTTTATTTGTACCCTGCCCTATCTCCCTGAGATATACAAAAATAACAAAATGGCAAACATTCAATGCCAAAAACAGACAATGATAAATCAAATCAAAACAGTGTATAAAACAATCTCAAAATAAACTTATAAAACTAAATTAAAAATAAAACATAATTGAACTTATAAAACCATAATATAACCCATCACACACAATTTCCACAGGCTGAAGTAGGTGAGGATATATATAAAGAGGTACTAGTCTTCATCCTCTCCATATGCTAAGGTGCATAAATTAGTTTTTAAAAGCTTTTTAAAGGAGAGGATTCTTTAAATACTTTTATTCAAGTGTAACTGAGAGAAGTTAAACATTTTCAATAAAAAGAATATTTAAGTGGGACGCTTGCAATGTTGTTATTGCTCACAAATTAAAATAACCAAGGTACAGCTAATATGTTTTATGTACACAACCCCCCATGATTAATTTCTTTTCTCAAAATCCCTTGTTGTCATTGAATAGTTGGTGGACTTGTGTGGAAAACAGTTGTGTTAACCATGACATTTAGCCAACAAAGACTATTAGTTACAATTGGCTTGCTCTGAAAGAATCTCATAAGATGAGTGAGGACAAATTGAGCATCCCTTATCTGGAATTCCAGTATCTGAATATCCCAAATACTTTATCTTGGTTAGATGTACATGAGATGGAGAAATGGGAGTGGACGCTCTGCAATACTGCTGGTAAGTGTCTTGAAGTTAAAAATGAGGTGTGTGTAGCTTCACCAAATCCCTTTTGGGGTAGATAATAATAATAATAATTTACTTCTAGACCTCTCTTTCTCCCGAAAGGGACTCAGGGTGGTTTACATACAGAGACATGCAAACACTGAATGCCTTACAAAGTACAAACAACATCAGAAAAAATACAAAATAATGTACAATAACAATAATAAACTTATAATGAAAACAATTAAATATTGAAATGGAAACTAGGTAGCAATAAATCAATTCGGGATTTAGCGTACATTTCACCTAGTGCATCTTTTGATTTAATATTAGGATGCAGTCTTCCTTAGACTGAATTAGTAGGTGGATATTAAGGTCCCAAGTTTCTAGGATGTGGCTTAATTAGGGCCAATGCCAGCATATTGTTTCTGTGATTCACGCACAAAACTGTGTAGCTACAGAAACAGACAGAGGCGGTCTAAGGTAATTTTAAATGGTAAGCGAACATTATTTTGGCGCCCCCCCTCAAAAAAAACATTACCCCCCCCCCAACTGACTCAGGCGCTTGGGTCCAAAGTTTACCCATGCCTGACATATAGGGAGGGACACTCCTGATCAATGTGGCCAATAGGACATTAAAAATGCACCCAACATACAATAGTTCATTTTCCCACCCTGGACATTACTCCACAGATATATAAACATGCAGAAAGAAGCCAGACCTTGAAGCTGCAAGGACATTCAATGCTAATCAAGTTGGCTAATGGAACATTCAAACCTGCATCCAACATACAATAGTTCATTTTCCCACCCTGGACATTACTCCACAGATTTATAAACATGCAGAAAGAAGCCAGACCTTGAAGCTGCAAGGACATTATCTGGCACTGCGGACTCATATAATCCAGTTTAAAGCAGAAAACCTGGGATTGCATCCAGGGATTCTACACTGCTCAATCCAGTTCAAAGCTCCAGTTTAAAGCTACAAAGGCCCAGCTACATAAAAATCCAGATTATCTGCTTTGAACTGGATTGTATGCGGCTTTGTAGATGGGGCCTGAGTAGAATCCCTGGATGCGACCCCAGGTTTTCTGCTTTAAACTGGATTATATGAGAACCTGGGATCAGATCCAGGGATATAGGGCCTGCTTGGAAGGGTCCTGTGAAAGACACAGCTGTATAAAATCCCCACATTAATATCTGCATTGAACTGGGTTATATGGCAGTGTGGACTGAGATAACCCAGTTCAAAGCAGACAATGTGGATTATCTGCCTTGTTATTCTGAGTTATATGACTGTGTGAAGGAGACCTGAGTCTACACTGGGGTAAGCAGATAACCTGGAATATAGGGCAGTGTAGCAGGGACCTCAGATGGTCTGGATATTTGCTTTGATAATTGGTATTTGGTACTATATGTAGAAGGGGCCTAAGAAAGCAAGAACAAGTTTCATTCAGGCCCCTTCCACACAGCTGGGAACATTATCTACTTTGAACTGGGATATGTGGCAGTGTGGACTCAGATAACCCAGTTCAAAGCAGATATTGTGGATTGTTCTGGAAAGAAACACTGGATGCACTACCTAACGAAACACACAACAACAAACCTGAAGACTTAATAGCATTGGAGAGACCTAAAGGTCAGATCATGAAGGGTAATTATATAATATATAAAATGCTTACACTATTACCAATGTCAACAGAATATGGAAGAGTACTAATAACACTATATATTTCAATCAAAAGCAGATGTCTGTGTCAATTCTTTTATATAAATATATGCATAAATATCATCCAGTGGAATGCATAAGTGAGATCTATCCACCTAACACAGTTGCTCACCCACTGACACCCCCCAAATAAAGTTATGGACGATTTCCTCCCTGGGGCGAGTGTTGTACTTCGTTTGTAATTTGAGAGGCAGCAGGAAGGGGTGATGTCGCAGGGCTTGAGAGAGAGGACAGGGGATTTTGCGCCAAGATATCCAGAGAGAAAGAAGCGGATGCAGGCATCCTCTTTTCCAACTGTGTTTACAGAGGACCTTGGAGCTTCCTTGAGACAGAAACGTTGGCTGCTATGAGTATTTCATAAAATGTACCACACTCAGGGTTCACTCTGGGATATAAATAAATAAAATAAATAAAAAGTAAAATAAAAATAAATACTTCTCCCCAACGTGGATCGCAGCTTCACGATTCCTCCTTAGGAGTCGCAGTTTTCCTTTCCTGCGTTTACTTTCCATCTGGGTTTTGAAGCGGAGGGGCCTTTCTGGAGGCGAAGTTGAATGAGGGGGGCGTGGCTCTCTCTGTGTGTGTTTCTGTGTGTGTTTCTCTCCCTCCGTGTCTGTCTCTCTCTCCCTTCCTCTTTCTGTCTCTCCCTCTCTCTGTGTGTGTTTTTCTTTCTCCCCCTCTCTCTGTGTTTCTCTCTCTCTTTCTCCCTCCGTGTTTCTCTCTTTCTCTCCCTCTTTCTGTCTGTCTGTCTGTCTGTCTCTCTCTCTCTCTCTCTCTCTCTCTCTCTCTGTATGTTTCTCTTTCTTTCTCCCCCCTCTCTGTGTTTCTCTCTCTGAAGGGAGGGGGGGAGGCAAGAGTGCGCTCTGCTCTTGCAGCCTCGGCGGCGGCTGCTTTGCTCTAGCTCTCTCCGAGGGAGGAGGAGGAGGGGAGGAGAGAGGCGTCCAAGAGAGCGAGGCAGAGAGTGGTGGGCAAAGGCGCCTGGCACAACTTTTCCTTGCTTGGCGGCGTGCGAAGGAGGAATGCAAAGGAGATGCTGAGAAGGCGGCTTGGATAGGAAGAGGAGCCGCAGCCGAGCAGCATCGTGGGGTGGGGGGCTTGTGGCAGGGCCAGGACGCTGTCTGGCACTGGTGCCCGGGGGAATTCGCCCCTTCCCAGCCCTTCCAAGATGGCGCTCCACGCAGCCGCTTCCTTCGCTTATACGTCGGACCGCCCCTGGAAACAGAGTAACTTAGTAAACCTGGAAACTATATCCACTGCATCCTTGGAAAAGCCATTACCACTCCACCACATAAGACTATCCAACCAGGAAAAAAACCATCCATGGCAATGTCATGCATCACACAATCACATCTAAACCTCTTTAACCTACATAATACCTAAGGGATAATAAATCTGCTTCAAATATGTTCCCTTTAAAAGGCAGGAATTGATAACATGCATCTTTCAGTCCACATGTATCTTATGACACTCTCTTCTAAAAGTTCACAAAAACTTTCAGGCCATGCTGAGGGTCAATACATTCAGAAAAGGCATCACAATCACTGCAATACTCAGAATTTTTCTTCCTCAACTATCCCAAACTTGTTTTTTTAAAGGGAGAAATAAAACCGGAAGGGCCATCATATCTATTTTGGAAGCAGTGGCATGGTGCAACCTGCCAGTGTATGTGGGTGTAAAAAAATAGTGCTTGTGGATGTGAAAAATGGCCACCATTACCACTTCTGGTCAAAAGTCACAGATGATAGTCTCACTCTTAGAGGACTTACGGCATCCTGCCCAACTCTAATCAGTAGCACAAAACTATGCTATTCCTACATTTGCAGATTTCCCTTTTATGGATTTGATCGTTCAATTTTGTTTAATATTTTATCATTAGGAACGTCTGTGTCTTCCAGCACAACTCTATAGTTAACATCTGGCCAATGTCAACTACAGAGTTGGCCGTAATGCAGAGACCAAGGAGTAAAAGGGGATAACAAAAGGTTTATTGAACAATAACTGGAAAAAGGACGAACAAAAAAGTAGCCAACTCGGCTCAAAACCCCTCAAAAATCCCAGGAAAGAGTCCCACAAAATAAAGCAACAAAACAGCCCAAAACAAACACCAGACGTCAGTCTGCAAAGTTCGAAGGGAGAATCCAGAAGAGTAGTCATGAATCCGGTCCAGAAATCCAAAGCAGGAGAAAGGCAGATGAAAAGGAGGAGACCACCCAAGGCAATCAGGAGCTGAGTATACATGAATAGCTCAGGGCTGTCCAACTTCTACTGGCCCAAGGGCCGGAATTCCGGTCACTGATCACCTGGGGGGCTGCTTCGCCATGCCCCCGGCCATGCCCCCAGCCCCGCCCCGCCCTGCCTCTTCCTCCTTGCCAGTGAAAACGCCGCTTCTGAGGCTGGCGTGATGCTTTGGGAGGGAGGGCGGATGGAGGACCACCGCCTCACAAAGATACTACTCTATGGTGAACTCACCACGGGTCAGCGCAAGAGAGGCGCCCCCAAAAAGAGATATAAGGACTCCCTGAAACAACATCTCAGGCTCGGCCAGATTGATCACCAACAATGGTCCACCCTGGTCTCACTATCCACAATGCTACAGCCTCTTTCGAGAAGACACGCCGAAAGAATCTTGAAGAGAAACGACAACGCAGAAAGAACCGCAACTTGGAAACAACATCACCCAAGGAGACTTTCTGCTGGGCTTTCTGCAACCAAACTTGCCTATCTCAGATTGGCCTTTTTAGTCATCAATGCGCAAAGGGGAAGGGGGAGGAAGAGGTCTCTGTCAAAAGCTGGCATGGGCAAACTTGGACCTTCCAGGTGTTTTGGACTCCAACGCCCACCATTCCTAGCAGCCTCAGGCCCTCTTCCTTTCCCCCCCTCAGCCAGTTAAGCAGGAAAGGGCCTCAGGCTGTTAGGAATGGTGGGAGTTGAAGTCCAAAGCACCCAGAGGGCCGAAGTTTTCCCATGCCTGTTTTAGGGACCTTAAAGTGGTGAGCCTCCTTCCAACATTGTGATTCTGGATAGAAAACAAACAACAACATAACATTGTTTGAGTCCACAGTGCTCTCTGAGTGTAGGTGAACTACAACTTCCAAACTCAAGGTCCATTCCCAAGCAAACCCTTTCAGTACTTTCCGTCTTTCTGCCACTCCTGCCAGGATATCTATGTTGTGTTCATCAAAACAGGCCCAGGTTTCACACTGAGTGTATAGATACATTTAAAAACATATTAACTGTATGTATTACCGTGTTAGAGTGTCATTTTGTGTCATTTTGGTTGGTGGTGTGCCCCAGAGTTTTGTCAATGTAAAGAATGTGCCGCGGCTCAAAAAGGGGGGGGAAACACTGAATGAGGCCCCTTTCCACACAGCTGAATAAAATCCCAGATTATCTGCTTTGAACTGGAATATATGGCAGTGTGGACTCAGATAACCCAGTTCAAAGCAGATATTGTGGTATTTTCTGCCTTGATATTCTGGGAGTGTGGAAAAATTCTAGCTGGTCACTTGTCAGGAGTGCTTTGATTGTGCTCTCCCTGCAGGGATGGCCCTTGGGGGTCTCGCCCAACCCTAGTGAGCTTCCAAGAGGCTCACCGCCCTCTCTCCGCCTGGGCCTCCTTCCTTCAAGCCAGCTAGGATGAGCCCAAGGTGGCCACGGGACTCACGAGTCGCCCAGGAATTTGTGGAAGCGGATGGGGCCCTGCGTGGTCTCCGCCTGGAAGTTGGGCGCTTTGTCTCCTAGCAACAGGCCCGGCATGATCGCGGAAGAGCGGAGCAGCAGAAGAGAAAGGCGCAGAGAGGAGACCGAGGCAGAGCGCGTGAGAGGCGATGGCAACTTATGTGAGCGAGCTGGAGGTGGCCAAGAAAAACCTGAGCGAGGCTTTGGGTGAGAACGTCAAGCAATGAGTGGCAAGAGCTGGCTGGCCTTGGCTCCTTCCCTTCCTTGGCAAAGGCCTAGCTGGGCCTGCTGATTGGGGGAGGCCCGAGGCTTGGAGGGGTGCAATGGAGGCGGCGGAGTCCCGTGAGGCGGCGGGCGCGCCCGGAGGGGAGCCCTTCTCCTCCTTCCCGCGCCTTTTTGCCTTCCCGCGCCTCCTCTGCGAGGTGGCGGCGGCACTGGGTGGCTCTCCGGGGGACGAGGCCCTCGCAGCAATGGCGCCATTTGCTGCCAAGGGGGCGGGGCCCGAGAGACATCACTCCCTCCCTCCCTCAGGAGAAGAGGAGGGGGCCAAAGGGAAGCCAAGGGGCGGGAACAAAAATAATAATAAAAAAATAATAATAAATAATAAAAAATAATATATTTTTTAAAAAAATATTTTTTTAAACATCTTATTTCTTGCAGGAGGGTAGGGGACCGTGCCCAAGGGGCTGGCGGGCCGTGTGCGGCCCACGGGTCGCCTGTTGCACAGGCCCGGCACAAATCATAGCCCCCATAAAACACAATGCCAGCCTCCTTCCATTTCATACAATACCAGGTTCTGTAGCAGGAACTCACGTAAACTCAGCGGAAACCAAACCCCGCCTCAGGGACACATGGCAGGTAACTAAACAGAAAAGCATACATTGAATTCCAAACCCCCCACCTTTGCCCAAACATCAGCTAGAGCTGCCACAGCAGCTCACCCCAAGAACAAAGTGGAGAAATAGCCCATAACTCACGAGTATCAGGAAACAGGAACAAGGCACTTGATATCAGGAACACAGGAGAGTCAGAGACAAGAACCAGACATCAACTCTTTGACCGCTGCAAATGCAGCCCAAAAACCCATTTCTTATATAGCACTTAAACATCACTGTCTTCTGAAGACTCTCCTTGGTCATGAGCACCAGCTGCTGCATCTCCTACAGCTGCTGTGCTCTGTGCTTGCCTCCAATCTTGCCAACACTGTTGCATACTTAGAGTGTCCCAATCTGTTTCTGAACCCCCAGAAGGCCAGTATAAATCACTGTCAAAGCCACAGAAGGTGTCAAAATTAGACTCTTCGTTACCCACATCCCTTACTTCCTGAACCAATGTTGAGTCTAAATCCGTATCACTTTCCTCTGACCCCACTTCTTCCCCAGAAAAACCTTGGAAAGTGTCTGAATCAGAAGGTGCTCTAAGTATCTGCCGGATCCTTTTTCTCTGTTCCAATCCTTCCACACTAGAATCACTAGCAGCCCTTTTCCTTCCAGCTGCAGACTCTTGATCACCCAGAGCCTCACCCCATTCCATACTATTGCTGGATGCTATTGACCCAGCATCTTCCCCAATACTACTACTAGTAGTAGCTGAAGGCTCAATCACAACAGAGTTATCCTGGAGGACCTAGAGATTCAGAGAGATAACACTCCTCTAACCATTTATAGGTCCTCCAGAAGGATTCCATTGGAAGATCATCATAAATTTGTGCTGGAAGACCTAGAGATTCCTACAAAAAAATTATATCAACCTCCCCCCCAACTTTTATGGGGCCCTGCACCCCAAATACCAATAAATGTGGAGGGATGACTATACATTAAAAAAAGTTTTAACTTCCGCCTGCTGTTCATTCATACATTAATCCTGAAAAACTTGATCTTAAAAAGTACTGTTTATATTTAAATGGAAATATTTACCTTAATTCTGCAAATGGAGTTTGACACAAGAGAAATAACATCCAAATAGAGCTGGCCGGAGAACTTCAGAAAGGCAACGCAGTGGTTTTTGAACATCTCTAAATCTACCAGTTTTGTTTTTTCTTTTACTGTGTAAATGAACAGCCAGTTTTCCAAACCATATGAGTCAACTGGAGCCTTCATCAGCTTAAAAAAAGGGGAAAAAAGCAGAATGTTTAACCACCTAAACTGGGCTCTACAGGCCAATGGATACTCCAGTATCAGAAGAGCTGCAAGACCAAGAACAAGCCATGAGAATAAAGACAAAGATCCACTCAGAGGAAAAGTATTCTTACCATACATCAACAGAACCACTGGCGGCACAGAGAAGCTGATGAAGAAACACAACCTACAAACTATCTACAGACCCACTATGAAAAACCAACAAATGCTATGTTCAGCAAAGGACAAGAGGGATCCCCTCACCGCTACAGGAGTCTACCATATACCATGTAGCTATGGGCAAGTCTACATAGGGACCACTAAACACTGCGCCCAACCACGAATCAAGGAACATGAAAGGCACTGCAGACTAATTCAACCTGAGAAGTCAGCAATAGCAGAGCACCTGATGAATCAATCTGAACACAGCATATTATTTGAGAACACAGACATGCTGGACATCACTAACAACTACCATGTCAGACTACCAAGCCATTGACATCCACAAGCATGTGGACAATTTCAATAGAAACTATGAAAATGAACAAAAACTGGCTATCAGTATTTTTAAAAACTGTAAAATCAGGACAGTAAATAAAGAGGAGTAAATAAAGAACTAAAAAAAGAGGGGAATTCCTAACAAGAATCCATCAGGGCCAGCTAACACCTCCCAACAAAGGATCTCCCCTGGCAGCAATCAGCCACGCTTTGAAGCTGCAAGGCCATTAAATGCTAATCAAGATGGCCAATTGCAACATTCACGCTTGACTCCAAGCAGACAAGATTCTTTCTCCTACTACTAATGCACTATAGCAATAGGTAACATTTTATGTAACTGGCTTGATACTCGTACTAAATAAATCTAAATATGCTGGAAAGATAGCTGTGTTGCTCAGTTTCATGGTATCTGAACACAGAGGTGCTTCTTTTCTGGAAGGATACATGTTCTACGTTTAGGGAAAAGAGGTGCTCAACAATAACAGACTACATATGGGTGTAAATTTTGCTCGCTTAAGTGTACACAGTGAAAGAAGAAATAACCAAATAACACATATATCCAGCTTCTACTCAAGTAGTAGTCATAAAGCAAGAAAGTACCCAGCTGAGTAACACTTTGTTTTTGTTTGTATTTTCACTTCCCAGCAGGAAAGACAATAAAAAGATGAAGTCGACTCAAGGAGGGCAGCAGAGCTAAGCAGTTGTAATGGGCAGAATTATATTCTAGAGCAGTGGTTCCCAAAGTGGGCAGTACCGCACCCTGGTGGGCGGTGAGACGATCCAAGGGGGCGCTGGGAGGCTCAGGAGAATTTGGGGGGCCGTGGCATGAGCCAGGCGACAGGCTCCCCGCAGGGCCCGTCCCTGCCTCTCTCTTTGAGGCACCACCTCTGGCTCCTCCCCTTCTGCCCACGATGGAGAGGCTCGAGAGGCGGCGCAAGAGGGAGGAAGAGGAAGAAGGAGTGGCAGCAGCAATGGCATCGAGAAGAGGAGGAGGAGGAGGCCAGGAGGGAACGGGAGAGACCAAGACCACGGAGGAGCCTCTGGACTGGACCTTCGTCGACATGGAGACGGCGATGTTGCTGCAGGACCTGCTCACCGCCCTCATTGCCTGCAACCTTCCACTGGCTGTCTTCTTCCCCAACAGACCCTGCAGGGTGAGACCTGATAGGCTCGCCTGCCCCACGTTGGCATTTTGTGGGGCTGCAGAGGTGCTTTTCTGGCAAACTTGGGCCCTTCCTCCAGGTGTTTGGACTCCCACCATTCCTAACCGTCTCAGGCCCCTTCCTTTTCCCCCTCTGAGGCTGTTAGGAATAGTAGGAGTTGAAGTCCAAAACACCTGGAGGAAGGGCCCAAGTTTGCCAATGCTGGTTACCCTCTATTAAGTGGCTGAGGGAGAAAAGGAAGGGGCCTGAGGCTGTTAGGAATGGTGGGAATTGAAGTTCAAAACACCTGGAGGAAGGACCCAAGTTCTCCCATACTGGGTTTGGGGCACATTTCAAAAAAACAGAATGCCAGGTCTAGCTTTTTCGAAACTTCTGCATAACCTTGGTGGCCAGGAAGTGAACCCCACCTTAGTATTATTTATTACTTATTTATTTACGCTATTTCTATGCTGCCTTTCTCAACCTGAAGTAGGTGAACTACATCTCCCATAAATCACTGTCAATTACTCCCAACCTTCTCCAATATTTTCTGTTGGTCATAGGAGTTTGTGTGCCAAGTTTGGCTCAATACCATTGTTGCTGGAGTAGGTGAACTATAAATCCCAGTAACTACAACTCCCAAATGAGAAGGGCTATTTTCTCAAAACTCCACCAGTCTTCAAATTTGGGCATATTGAGTATTTGTGCCAAGTTTTATCCAAATCCATGGTTGTTTGGGTTCAGGGTGCTCTCCAAATGTAGGTGAACTACATCTCCCCTAAATCACTGTGAATTCCTTCCAAAGACCTCCAGTATTTTCTGTTGGGCATGGGAGTTTGTGTGCCAAGTTTTGCTCAATTCCATTGTTGGTGGAGTTCAAAATGTCCTTTGATTGTAGGTGAACTATAAATCCCAGTAACTACAACTCCCAAATGAGAAGGGCTATTTTCTCAAAACTCCAACAGTGTCCAAATTTGGGCATATTGAGTATTTGGCCAAGTTTCATCCAAATCCATGGTTGTTTAGGTTCAGAGTGCTCTCCAAATGTAGGTGAACTACAGCTCCCTTAAATCACTATGAATTTCTTCCAAAGCCCTCCAGTATTTTCTGTTGATCATGGGAGTTTGTGTGCCAAGTTTGGCTCAATTCCATTGTTGGTGGAGTTCAAAATGCTCTTTGATTGTAGGTGAACTATAAATCCTAGCAGCTACAACTCCCAAATGACAAAATCAATCCCCCAACCCCACCAGTATTCAAATTTGGGTATATTGAGTATTTGTGCCAAATTTGGTCCAGATCCAGGATTGTTTCGGTTCAGAGTGCACTCCAAATGTAGGTGAACTACATCTCCCATAAATCACTGTCCATTCCTCCCAACCTTCCCCCATATTTTCTGTTGGTCATGGGGGGTTCTGTGTGCCAAGTTTGGTCCAGATCTGTCATTCATGGGGTCTCGGCTGTCGAAGTCAGAGCTGAATTGGTCGAAGGTACTGCAAATCCCATCATCCGTTGTCCATACTCCCCCAAACATATTGTTTTTGTGATTAATCACTATGGTTTAATTATGTTCAATTTGTAACAATGAAAATACATTCTGCATATTAGATATTTGCATTAGAATTCATAAGAGTAGCAACGAAAATATGGTTGGGGGTCACCACAACATGAGGAACCTTATTTAGGGGTCACAGCATTAGAAAGGTTGAGAACCACTGCATTAATACATATTTCTGTCTAATTGCTATTGAAAAAATTTATAAAATAATTTCTAGGGGGGCGCTGAGTAATTTTTTTTCTGGAAAGGGGGCGGTAGGCCAAAAAAGTTTGGGAACCACTGTTCTAGAGCAATATATATCGTAGAAGTGAATATGTTAACTCTGATAGATCTATGAATGAAAGCACCCTAAATTCTACTTGCTTAATGAAAAGGAGAGGAAAAACAGCACAAGCATTGCACAAGCATTGCTGAAGTGGAACATTGAAGTTACTGTTTCCAGATAATAAACCTCTATATTGTCAGCTCTGCCCTTACACCAGAACTTAGCACAAGGAGTGAAACCCAGGTAATGAATGGCTCTGTGTAGATTTGCTGCAGGAACAAAAGCCAATTGTTCTTGTTGTTATGGGCTGTCAGGTGGACTCAGATTTATGGCAATGTTCTCTGAGGGTTTTCTTGGCAAGATCTATTCCGAGTAAGCTGGCCTTTGCCTTCCTGTGAGGTTGAGAGAATGTAAATTGCCCAAGGTCATCCAGTGGGCTTCCATGACTGAGCAGGGATATGAACCATATAAAATCTGCCATATAAAATCCAAATTATCTGCTTTGAATTGGATATGGCAGTATAGACTCATATAATTCAGTTCATAGCAGATAATGTGGATTATCTGTTTTGACAATCTGGATTATATGACAGTGTAGAAGGACCCTTAGGCCCTTTCTACACAGCTATATAAAATCTACATCATCTGCTTGAAGTGGCTTATATGGCAGTGTAGACTAAGATAATCCAGTTCAAAGCAGATAATGTAGATTTTCTGCTGCGATAACCTGGATTATCTGACAGCGTAGAAGGAGCCTCAGTCTAATATTCAGGGCACTACTCCACAACAGTTCCTATAATAACCAATTATTGCTTTTAAATATCAGTCAAATGACCGATTGGTCAATCCATTAGGAAAAATGCATTTGCTAGCACACAACGAGAAGTATGCAGAGCTATCAAAGGCCGAAATGAAATAAGATGCAAAGTTAATGAAATGGTGGACCACTGTTTTATTGATTGTGCTTACTATTGTGTGACTTAGGAAAAGGGTTTTGTAAACAATTTTCCATACAGAGGTGCCTAATTTAATAATACTTAATCTGTATTTGTTTAGATATTGCTTGTATTAATTCTACTAGCCCCTGAACACAGCTTTCAGGTGTGACTTCACTTCTACTAAGTGTCTCTTTCAAAACTAATCAGGCCATCATCTCATACCTTGTATCCTATTGGGTCTCCAAATGTTGTAAGAATATACAACTCATTGTTTCTATGTTCAATATGGTAAATGACTCCTTCAGTCCGTTCTTGCACAAGAAGAGGCGTCTTCAAAGGATGGCAACAGTCAACCAACCACACTTCGGAGGTAGACTTGCTATTACTGTTTATAGTGAGAAAGCGCTTATCTTTTGTGAGGTAGAGATCCACAAAATACCTGCAGGAATAGAACAAATAAAATAGTAATTCAATAATACACCATGAATAATACATCTGCAAAGCTTCCCAATAGCAAAGGCTCCCATAAATCGAAGAATACTGTCTTTAATCAGTTATTCATTCATTTATTTATTTATTCAAACTTAATAGCCCGCCCTTCCCCGGAGGCTCGGGGCGGCTCACAGCAATTTGAAGAGACATAAGATAAAAACAACATTAAAATACAATTTAAAAACACAACTGGATGGACACAGTAAATAAGGTAAAAACAGATGGGCACATAGGCGGCAAGTCGCGGACTTAGGTTCATCCTGCTCCAAATGCTTGTAGGAAAAGCGTTCTTAAGGGCCTTCCGAAAAGGAAGAATGCCCTGCATGCTGTGCACATTGGCCGGCAGCGTGTTCCACAACGTTGGAGCTACTATTGAAAAGGCCCACCGGCGGGTAGCCATCAAACGATAGGTCCTAGGCGAGGGGACAAGGTTCTGATCTTTGGACCGCAGCGATCTGGTGGGATGGGACGGGATGAGGCGGTCCCGCATTATGCTAATATAGGATTATTTACAGGATGAGTACCTTATTTGTCCAGCCATTGTTAACATTATTGAACCAGTCAACAACCAGTGTTCTCTTCGTGGTATACAATTATCTTCAACTTTGACCAACAATAAACTCCAATATCTTTTCCATGACTATTTGCTTTTTTAAATTTTAAAATGAAAGTGCTTTGATGTACCTATGCTATGATTTTTCTTATGCAGCTTCCATAGAACTCTGGCAACATAGCTAACACTATAGCTTGACCCCCTCTCCCTGGCTTCAGCTCTTCCACAGAGGAGGAGCATGAGCGGTGGACAAGCTTCAGTGGGCAAGGCTCCTCCTCCGCGCAGCTTCAGCGAGCGAGGGGCGAGAGTCATGGCGGGAGTCACGGCGGATTGGAGGCTGGCTGGGGAAACGGCCGAAGGAGGCGGCGCCCCGGCCCCTTCTTCTTTTTCTTTGCTGCCGCCCAGCCCTTCCTCCTCTTCCCCCAAGCAGTAGGAGTTCGGCAGGAGGGGGGGGGAAGGAAGGGGGGCAGGGAGCTTTTCTCGCAGCACAGCAGGAGGTCCGTCATGGCACACTAGCAGTTGGGAAACACTGTTCCATTTCCTACTTTATCCTCAGAACAATCATGTGAGGCAATTTAGGTTGAAAGAAATCGATTGGCCTACCTTTCAGGGTTGGTCTAAAGGCAGTAAACAGGCCTGGCTTGGAAAGGCTAAAGAGAGCAAGGTGGTGGAGCTATCGAGCAGCTTCATAGTTGGAAGTGCAGTCTGATTGGCTGAGGAAATTGGAGGGAGTTGCTTAGTAACTGGAGATGGGCGGAGCCAGAGGGGAAAGAAGAAGCTAAGGCAGCCATAGTTTAGTCAGTTTGGTTTTGAAGTTGGGAGTTTGGTGTTTAAAGTGTGAGTTAGGAGTTTTGAAGGGGAAGGAAGGAAAAAGGGAAGGAAGGAAAGAGGGAAGGAAGGAAGGGAGGGAGGAAAGAAGGGAGGGAGGAAAAGTTTTGGGAACTGTTGTTAAAAGATACCTATTTTGAGGAAAATAGTTAAAGCCTTCAGGGATAAGAAGAAATATAGTAGGCCTCTATAGTGTTAGAGTGGTGGTGTGGAAAGAGGATTCAAAAGGTTCAAAACACCCTGTTAGTATTCCTGTGTATGGAACATTGCTTTTAAGGAATTCAAGATAAAAGACCATTCTCTGTACAAGTAAAGCCGGATAGATTATTGAAACCATTACACATCTTTACTGTTCAAGAACAAAATAAACCACATATTCTTGTTTTATTTTATCTGAAGAGTTCATTTGACTTCTTAAACGTTCTGGCCTATGAAACAATAGAAGGTGGCAGCAAAAAAGAAACCTTGATAGTTAATTGGTAGCAGCAAAGAAATATTTAAATATACAGTGGTGACATCCCATTGTCCTGCCTTGTGGGTGAGGGTGTGCGTTTGTCTTTTATCCCTCACGGGCTTTGCTGGCCATACCTGTCGTTCCTTAGTAGTCTCTTATATTGTATCATCCAATGAGTCTCATGGCACAATGGCAAAAGATGAGTAGAGTGGCAAAGGACAAGAGCTTAAGTATGTTTTACAAGAACCTAACATAAGTGATGATCCCTTCTATTCTCTTGGCACTTCTTTGCGGGGAGCTGCCAAAATTGTTAGCTGCCGCCACCACTTTCCCAACCAGACATCCAAAAGGGCCAGAAGCAGCACTGGAGAGGACAGAGTAGAGGGGATTGGTGCTTATTTCATGTTCCCACAAGATGTGTAATCTCTCACCTTTTGCCTCTCTACTCAGAGAAGGGAGTATTTCTTTTATTAAAAGCAAGATTGCTTACGTTGATCCATGGACAAGCTGACCCAGGTTTTTTGGGTCAATTTATTTACTAAAAATGTTATATACAGTACGTTGTAGTACAACGTCTACAGACAGGAGTATATACAGTACCCTGCCTGAACAATTGTGAGCCTTGCAGCTAAGCTTAGAAGGATCAAGGAAGACTTAGGGGAATGCTAACCCAAAAGTCCAATTGCCTTGATCCCATGAGCCCTGGCTTTGCTACAACTCTAATTGTTTCAACAGGCAGGCTTGACTGAAAGGTCTTTTTATTTAAGGTGATTGCAACCCTCAAGATATTGGACTGGTTCATACTTAATGACTGTCAGCAACTTGAACAAATTAATTTCATCTGATGTTGTACAGTCATGAGGCTACTGAGTTAGAAAGCTCTCTGGTTTGACCCACCATAGCAATTTCAATGTTTGTCTGCATGAACCTTCTCTACTCTCTCACCAAAGGACACCCTGACCCAAAACTGACCTTGGCATTTCCAAACTTATCTATCCAAGACTAAGTTGCTTTTAAAAAGAGCATGACAGCAATACAGGACAACAGCAAGGTCTTTGACTAGAGTCTTCTATTGCTGCTTGTTCCTTTAAAACACATCCTTGATTAGTAGGATTTGCTCCTATTTGTTATTTTCATTTGCTTGGAAGGCAAATATACATATATAAAACAGAAAGGAGCTTAGACAGTATATTCTAATAAGCATCACTTTTGTTTCTGCTGGGATAAACTATCCTTAAAACTCAAAGCATTCAATGCAGACAAAGAGGTATATCTCAATCCAAGCAGCATTAAATTTAAGCACTTGAGATGTCCTTAAACTCTACTGTTATCAGGTGGACAAAGGTCAAATAAAACACCACATAAAACATACATAATGTACAGCCAAATACTGAACCACTTTTTGTTTTGTTTGAAAACCTATAAGGCTCTGTTATGGATTGGGTCTTAAGTATGCGTGTAGTTGAACTGTCTGTGAAACTAGTTTTTATGCATTATTTATTTATTTACCCCATTTATATCCCACCCTTCTCAACCCTGAAGGGGACTCAGGACGACCTTACAAAGGCAACAATTCAATGCCGTATATTAATACATCAGCAAATAAACAAAAACTTTAAAGCCAAACTCATTAAAAACATAGCATTAAAACATTAATTAAAATCATATGTTCCAAGTTGTATTCCAAGCCTGGTCTGAGTCATCATTATGTTAATTTGTAATCTCATATTGCACTACTCCCATTACTGGCTGAAAGCCTGATCCCAGATCCATGATTTCAGTTTTTTCCTGAAGGTCAGGAGGGATGGGGTGGATCTAATTTCACTGGGGAGGGATTTCCACAGATGAGGGACCACCACTGAGAAGGCCCTGTCTCTCATCCCCACCAGAGAGCAGCCCCCCCCCCCCAAACAATCTTAACCTGAGGTAGACCACAGAGGGAGTTACATTTGGACATAAATATATACCTGCTCATGTAAACAGAGAAAGCCCTACTACATTTATCACTAACAGAATCCCCTACCTATTTTAACCCTCAGGTGGGACTGCAGGTGAATTTTCAGGTAGAAACACATGGGGGGGTGTTAAATTTCCACTGTCCAATACACTATATTCCCTATGGAAACCGGGGCCACAGATTTACCCAAAGGAAATAGGAGATGTTCAGCTGCATGCCATATGCTTCATTTAGTGTATAGTTTGCCCCTTGCATGGGATTTTGGGGGGGTGGGGGGTGGGAGAGGGTGAAAGTTGCCTTTTTGAACTACAATGTCCAGAACCTCAAATTCAAAATAGTCTCTATAGTAGACAAGTCATTTTTCGAGGTTCTACATTTAATACAGAATAACATATAGAAAAATCAGTTTAAAACGTTCAGTTACCTTGCATCTTGCTCCTTATAAACCAGCCTAGAACATTTGTTACTAAAATCAGACAAATATACATCATGACACTGAAGGTTCTTCTGGATGATATAGAACAGAATTTCATGTGTAGCCCATTCTGGCAATGAAAAAGGAAATGTGATTTTTTTTCTCAATCCTGTATAGAAATCTAACATTTAGCAATGGAACATGTGAAGTGATCTGCACTTAATAAAGTACAAATAAAAAATATTAATGTAGGTACATAAAGCACATCTGATCACATATAAGAACATGCAAACTTTAAATTGCTCAAGGTTAGCTTCCCCCTCCACCTTTGTGGAATAGACATGCACGCAGTAATTAATGTTTATGTTGGATATTACACATTTTTATTCAATTTAACCTATTGAAATATGTTACCCATAAAAACCACGTTTTCTCTCTCCTGAGACTAATGTCAAGATTATAGCTGTGAGTGAACTCCTGTCTACTCCCATCCCTGTTTGCCTTGCATTCCTGTGTACCATCAGATCTGGAAGGGGTTCACAACCCTTAAAGTCTAGTCTTGGGATTGAACCAGGGTAATGAGCGCTGTTTTTAATTGAGCGTTAGTTGTTGTTTCATGCTTATATGTTCTATCTAATTATATTTTAAAATTGTTTTCATTTTATGTTTTGTTTTTAGTCACCTTGTGCCGTGTGTATGTTGCCCCCAAGTCTCTTCAGGGAGATGGTGGCGAGATACAAGAATAAATTTGTTGTTGTTGTTGTTGTTGTTGTTATTATTTGATACATAAAAAGATTAGTACACAGCAAACAAGATCACGAGGGTGGCTTTTGTATTTGATCACACGCTGAACACTTCCCAAGGGTCTAGGACTGTCTGATGTATCAGCGAATATTATTATTTGAAACACAACAAGATGAGTCCACGGCAAATAAGATCACTATGCTGGTTGTTGTATTGGATCACATGTCGGAAACTTCCCAAGTGTCTAGGACTGTGTGATGTATTGGTGAATAATGCATGCAGATCCCAGTAGGGTGGCCTTTTGCAGCTGGCAGATGGTAATTTTGTCAGCGCCGATTGTGTTTAAGTGCAGGCCAAGGTCTTTCGGCACTGCACCCAGTGTGCCGATCACCACTGGGACCACTTTGACTGGCTTATGCAGTTCGATCTTTAAATCCTCGTATCATGTCAGCTTTTCCATTTTTTTTCTCTTCAATCTGTCTGTTGCCTGGGATTGCAACATCGACAATCCATACTTGGTTTTTCGTGAGATCAGGATATTGTGCTCCAAAACTCTTCATACATTTAAGCTCTACAAAAGGGGTGAGGCTGAGAATTGTGTCCTCAAGTATTTGGCGAGGATACTAAAACATGATATCTAGTCTCCAACCCAAGATTAACAGCTAGCCTTTTTGTAGATATATTTGTGTCTCTATCTCCTGAAATTTCCCTTTAATAGCAAGTCCTAATCTCATTTCACTGACTGAGAAGAATCCAAATTTATGCAACTAACATGAGATCAGCACGGACTATAATATATTTAACAGCAGATAGTGGGTTTCTATTATAGGGAAAAGCCTAAGAATGGTGACATAATCTTAACAACAGATGCTAAATATGATTTTAGCTGTGTACATTTAGATACAGGCATCTTTTTATCCAGAATTACACTACACAATCCGAATGCTCTATTGTGATGAGTAAAAAATCGACTTCCATTTGATATGCTACAGTGCAATGCAAAAGAGGTTTAGAATTGTAGTCCTGTGGTCACTATGGCTATATATTTGTTTTTACTGTATATTTTATTGTATGTTTTATTGAATGTCTTATTGTACATTTTAATTGCTGTAATCCGCCCCGAGCTTGCAGGGAGGAGCGGAATATAAAATGGAATAATAAATAAATAAATAATAATAATAGTTACTTACCAAAGCTGTACACATCTGGGATAATGCATTCAACTTTTGGTAGTGCATTTAGTTTTACAATGACACAAGCACATTCCTCAGAATTTGCACTTTTAATTCCAACAGTCAAATATTTGTGATCTGGAGAAATTCGGATGCGATGGATTAAGGAATCATGAAATGGTAGAGCCTCTGCACTAAGTAATGGCTCACTGTTCTTTTCATCTATAATACAAGGAAAAAAAGGATATGGCATCAGTAGCACATTAACTCAAAGAACCGTTTAACATGCTGGATTAAGCATACCACGGTCCATGACAACATATGTCAGCTGGTAGGTTCCTGAACAAAAGCCACACTCACACAGACAGTGCTGGGATAAGCAGTTTATTGTTCTTCCTTCTCACAGCAAGAAGAAGAGAGAACTGAAGAGATTCCCCCCCAAACACAAACACTTTCCCGCTCAAACGCTTTACTAACTCCTCCCCTGCTTCTCTGAAGAGTTTCCCGCCCATTTTGGTTCCTTTGAAACTGCAATTCCTGTATCCTCCTCCGGGGGGCAAAGGGCTCTATCGATTGTCAGTTGAGGCCAGACAGATAGGCAAACCATCTGCTCTAGGGCACAACCTGACGTGACACCCCCCCCCCTCCCTCAGAACGAGTACCCTGCAGAAATGGAAGGGAGGGAACAAAAAAAGGGGGGGGGGGAACCCCAACCGTTAAGGACCAGGACTAGGTATGTGCTCATCTATATTATCTATATTATATTATGGCTAAATATTCTATTGTAGTTGCTTTTTGGGCAATACATATTATTTCATTTATACACAGACCATGTATTCATATATCATTGCATTTCATTTATATACAGAATATGTATTCACATTGTGGGCTCTACCGAGTGAAGACCTGAGTATGAAGTGTTTATATTTATATGTCGAGCAGCCTTGAGAAAGACCCCGTAGGGTCGAAACGAGAGAAGGGACCTTAAAGTATATGACAACCTCGTCGGCCTTCTTTCGACTCCCATATGCAGATTAACTAATGTGGATTATACATTCACCTCGGCGTTCTCATCATACAAAAGAACAGTATTTCTTGGCTCTTCTTTGGAACATTCATCAATGGACCAAAAGAAACCACCTTGTGTGAACCACAAGGAATTATAAATTGTCTATTGTACAGAAGCATGGGCTTTCACGTTATGGATTACAAATTCAATATTATTTTCCAATCTTGACTCTTTGGAGTCAAACCCTGTGGATTACAACGGAACGTAAATCAATTTTGGTTTGATCCCACGGAACTGAGAAACTTTGTGTTGTGGACTACTTTTTGCACTATAATTGTTATATTGGGACTGCATATTTGATGACTTGATAGTAAATACACAAGAGACCAAGTGTGGTGGAATTTCTTTATTATTTATATTCCCATTGAACTTTCTTATTGGAATATACAGTACGTCACGGGATCCCACAAGAGAACTAAGTATATATTTAATATTAATATTGATTGATTTATCTGGAGAATATTTAGATACTTACCTGTTGCCCTGTTGTGCGTGAGTGTCGAGTAACAACTTTCCCTTTGAGTTGTTAGTTTGCCTGGGAAAGCCCCATGGAACCTCTTGACCAGGCGGGGGCTCTAATGTGCTCAGCACCCACTCAGGGTGCAGAGACCTAGAGGACCACTGAACCAAATACTGCAACTTGGCCCTGTGTATCCTCGAATCCAAAATATCCTTGATCTCGAAGTGTGTGTGTGCCCCCACCGTGATAGGTACTGGCTCTGATTCAGGGGGTGACCACTTATGACTCATGGAGGTCTTTTTGAGCAAGCTGATGTGGAACACAGGGTGAACTTTCCGCCAGTTGTGGGGCAGTTGAAGTCTCATGGCAACTGGATTCACCACCCCAGAAATATGGAACGGTCCCACAAACCTTGCTGCAAATTTCCGGGATGGTTGTGTAAACTTTAGGTACTTAGTGGATAAATAAACCATGTTCCCCACAACATAATCTGGCTGGGCCCCCTTTTCTTGTCTGCAAACTTTTTATAGTCAGTCTTAGCTAACTCCAGTGTCTCTTTGATTATCAGCCATGAAGCCGCCACTTTTGCTCCTCAGTCCGCTGGGGGTTAAGCAGCGGTTGGCTGGGCCGAGAGGCCCGGGAAAGGAGGAAAGTCTTGGCCCCCTACAGCTTTGAATGGCGAGACACCCGTTGAGGCGTGATCTGAATTATTGTAACAATACTCTGCCACATCTAAGAGGGGAGCCCATTGGTTGTGCTGATAGGTTGAGTAGCACCGGAGGAATTGTTGCAAAGTCTTTTACACCTTCTCGGTCGCTCCATCCGTCTCAGGATGGAACACAGTACTCAAAGCCCGTTCTGCCCTAAGGATAGCCAAGAAAGACTTCCAAAACCGGGATGTGAATTGAGAGCCTCGGTCTGTTATGACCCTTCGGGGGTACCCATGCAATCTAAACACATGATGTATAAACAGCTTGGCTAGCTCCAGAGCGGAGGGGAGTTGCTTCAGTGGGACAAACTGTGTCTGCTTAAAGAACAGGTCGATGACTGTCCAAATCATGTTACAAACATTACTATCTGGTAAATCTACAATAAAGTCCATAGCGATTTCAGCCCAGGGCATGGAAGGACTGGCTACCTGTTGTAGCAAGCCAGTTGACTTGCCCACCTTTTGTTTGTTTTTCGCACACACTGAGCACTCTGCTAGGTAGTCCTTCACATCCTTGTGCATCCTCGGCCACCAAAACTGCAGAGCTAAAGGTTTTAGAGTCTTTGTAAATCCGAAGTGGCCTGAGAGCTTGGAATAATGAGCTTGAGCCAAAACTTCCGGCTGTAGAAGCTCAGGGACGAAATACTTAGACCCATACTGCCACATTCCCTGTTCCTGGGCCAACTCGTCTTTATGAGCGATGAGCCATTTATCCTCCCGAGCCGCCTCCCTCAACTTTTCCAGGAGCTCCAACGGGCACCCCCCTGCTTGTGGCTTGGTTGCCCGGGTTGCTTTAGTCTGCGCTAGCAATCCCAACTATTCTTTGAAGAACCTATCTCCCCTGGGGCTATGTAATCCGCAGTTGTAATCCGCAGTTCGCATGCGGGAAAGGGCATCTGCAAGTTTGTTTTGGCTCCCTGGGAAAAACTTTAATGTAAAGTTAAACTTTAATGTAAAGTACACTTTGGGTATGGAATCCAAGGGGAATTGGGCCCATCTTAGCTGCTTTGCATTTAACCTTTGTGGTGTTTGTAAAGCTTGCAAACTTTTTTGATCAGTCCATACTTCAAAGGGAATGGTTGTCCCTTCTAAAAAGTGCCGCCAATACGACAAAGCAGTCAGGACTGCAAACGACTCCTTCTCCCAAACATGTCACTTTTTCTCTGTCTCTGAAAACTTTTTTTGACAAATAAGCACATGGCTTCAGCTGTCCATTGTTGTCGGATTGTAACAGTACCACTCCGTAAGCAGCCTCTGAGGCATCACAGTGTACCACAAACGGCTTGTCCACTTGGGCATGGATCAGAGTACGCTAGCTAGTAAACTGCTTTTTTAACTCCTCAAAAGCCTTTTGGCATTCTGGGGTCCATATCAATCTTGCCCCTGGTGTTTTCACTCTCTTAGTTTCTCCCTTCCCTTTTTTCTTTAACAGTTCAGTCAGGGGGAGGGCTATTTTAGCAAAGTCCTTGATGAACTGCCTGTAAAAATTGGCGAACTCCAGGAATCCTTGGAGCTGCTTCGTGGGGCCTCCAATGCTAACACGTCCTGCACCTTGCTCGGGTCAATCGCCAGTCCCCTAGTAGAGACTCGGAACCCCAGGTAATTGAGCTCAGTCTGGTGGAATTTGCATTTAGAGAGCTTAGCGTACAACTGGTTGTCTCTCAGTATCTGCAGCACTTTGCGGGTCATATTTATATGTTCCTCCATTGTCCAGGAGTAAATTAAAACATCATCCAGGTACAGAAGAATCCCTTTATATAATAGATCATGGAAGATTTAGTTGACGAACTGCATGAAGACTATAGGGGATCCTTTTAAACCAAATGGACAAACGCGAAATTGCAACTGCCCTAGGTGGCAGTTAAAAGCTATCTTCCAGCAATCTTCGGGCCGCACCCTAATCCTATAGAAAGCCTCCCTCAAGTCAAGCTTGGTGAAGATGCAAGCCTTTCCCAGTTGGGCTAGGATCTCCGGTATCAGTGGGAGGGGATATTTGTTGGAGGTGCATATCGTATTCAGACCCCTGTAATTCACACATAGTCTCAAAGAACCATCTGCCTTAGGTGTCGCACACCGTCCGAGAAGCAGGGCCCTTTAAATATTCACACAACCACAGCTGGAAATAACAGTCTATTTATTGAAGTAAACAATGTTCAAAAAGTAACAGTAAACATGAAAATAGCCAAGGCAAAAAGCATTCGAGAAAATCCCAGGAAATGTTCCCAAAGCCTCAGGCTAATTAAGTTGTAAGGTCTCTGAATATAAATCCACTAAGAAGCAACAGAACTTAAAACTAGGTTAATCCCAAAAAAGGCAAGCTCAAAGTTCTGTCATGAATGACCAAAAAATCATGACATCAGGAGTTCATGGAACTGCTTGCAGTAGAATTGAAAGTTGACCAGGAACTGAATTTCAACCTTTACAGGGCTAATAACAATATCTCAACATTCTAACATTTCCCTCCCTTTAACCTGGGAAAGTAACAGCTGTGGTTAGAATCAGCAAGCCAGGTGTCTTAATTCCCGCCCACTGGACTCTCAGAAAAACCAAACCCCCACAACTGCTTCTCCAGAGTTTCATCACCTTGGCCCAGCACTGAAAATCACACCAGCACAACCCCGAAACCACAGAAGTCACAGGCCCAACATTAGGTCTGAGTAACACTGGGGCTGCCATAGGGCTGTTGGACGCTTCTATGAATCCCCTCTGTAGGTTCTTGTCTATAAACTCTCAGAGCCTTCTTTTCTGGTTCTGACATAGCATATAGCTTTGGGCTCGGTAGCTTGGCATTGGGTTCTATCTCTATTGCACAGTCAGTCTTTCTGTGGGGAAGCAGCTGGTCGCTCTCCTTCTCGCTGAAAACATCTGCAAAATCATGGTACACTTTGGGTATGGAATCCAAGGGGACGTCATGCGCGGTTGCGGACTGGGCCTATCCCCGCTTTTCTCCCTGAAGGGGGGTGAGAGTCCTCTTAAGCTACTACTCCCTTCTTGGAACTTGTTCGTTCCCTTCACCCAGTCAATTTCGGGATTTTGCCACTTCAACCAGGGAATTCCTAAGATAATTGGCTGGTGGGCCATAGGGGAGATTACAAATTGTAGGGTTTCTTCATGGGTCCCCACCCTTAAGGTCAAATAGTCTGTCTTCTCCTTCACTGGGCCTCCATTTGCTGGGGACCCATCCAGTTGGGAAAATACCACAGGGGATTTCAGGGACTGAGGCTTAACCCCTAATTGGGCCGCTACCTGTGGAGTCAACGAACTCGGGATGTAGCCACAGTCTAACATTGCCTCAGTCTCTAACTCTCTGCCTGTCTTTGAATTCTTGAGCTTCACTCACAATTTCACCACATCACAATTTACTTTTGCCTGGAGGCCTTTGACCTGCCGGCGGGCGTCTACAGCAGGTTGTTGTCGTTTCCCTGCATCCAGGCCTCCTCTCCTCCATCCCCCTCCAGCTCTACCTCTTCGGCTGGGAACTGAGAAAGGGGGGCCAGGGCGGTCTCTGTTGCCATTGCTGCCTTCTCTCTCGCTGACTTGGAGGCTGACGTTGGTTTGGTATTAGGAGGCTTCTCACTATTGGATGGGGATGGTCTTTTTGGGCATTCCAATGCCCTATGGCCCTCGCGTCCACACGTGTAACACGCTCCTCGCTTCCCTCTGCGCTCTCGGCTTGTGGATCTGCCTCGGGGGGAGGGACGCCATGCAGTTCCGAAAGAACTCATGGCTGGATGTCTGCTTCTCCCTCCTTTTCTGTATCGGCGGGGCATTTGCTCCTCGTCGCACTACACTCTCCCTGCCAGCATAATCCACTCCTCCAGATCGTCTGGGTTCCCTCTGTGCATCACCCACTCCAGAACGTCTGCCACTGCCTTGAACTCCAGGGCGTACTCGGAGACACTTCTGGTCCCTTGGGAATTTCTTGAGCTGTGTCTTTGCCTTCTAGATCTAGCGTTGCTTGGCTGTGGAATAGATGAACAATAAACTGCCTTTCCAAAGAAGCCCTTCTGTAAGTGTGGTTTTGTTCGAGAATTTACCAGGAGCTGACACTATCAGGACAACGAGTGACTGTCACTCATAACATTGAACACTGAATAACATTGTAAAAGAGACTTAAAAAGCCAAAAAAATAAATAATACATTACAATGCATGGGCAAAACCATATATATACACAAACACACATATATACATATATACACAAATATATACACTCACATATACACACAGAAATTATATATACATAGACTGGGCCACAGCAACGCGTGGCAGGGGACGGCTAGTATATAATAATGATACTGCACTATGCTAATAATATATTGTATGGATATATCTTGTAAGCTGCTTTGAGTCCCCTTTGGGGTAAGAAGGGCAGCATATAAATGTCATAAATAAATAAATAAGTGGTCCTTATGATCTCTTCCAATTTGTATGATTCTTTTTAGATGAGAGAAGACCTCTCCAAGAAACTCTGGGTCCATCTCTGAACAACTTCTGCCAGAGAACATCTTAATCAAATCTGTAAAAGTCAAACCTGCCAATGTAGAAGGCCAACTCTATTAGCAGCTAGTTTTACACAGATCTTAATCACTGGTACTATAATAACTACTGATTTCAAATATTCCTGTGATGCGTTTTGTGAAAGCTATAAGAATAGCTTTCACCATGAAATGTCTTCAATGCACAATGTTGATGAGGCCACCAAGGATAATAAATCAAATAATATTTTGTTCTAACTTGTTCTTACTGTTGCTTTTGTCTTGTTTATTAAACCTACTTATGATAATACTAAAAATGTAAAAACAATATTATGATGAGAGAGAGATTCATACCAATTTCTCCCACTTTTGAACGAAATATGCAGCCATTTTCTTCAAAGTAAACATACTCTCCAAGTTTCACCTGATCAAAATCAAAGTAGACATGGATCCAACTTAAATTCGCAAAATTAAGTCATCAGCAGTCAATAATTGTTCAATTTTTTTTCTGAAGCACAAATGTAACAAATGGAAATTTGTTAAGTTCTGTGGAATGCACAGAACACAAGAAGCAAAAACATCACATTACAGAAAACGAATAAGATGTATTATTGTGTCAACATTATAAATTTAAAAGATCTAAGTGAAATTAAAAATAATCAGATGTGGTCATATTCAGCCGCATAGGCATCAGGCAACATAAATTGTCTTTCATATCCTCCAACTGTCTTGATTTGGCAGGAATACTCCCGATTAACCCTTTGTCATACCACTTCTTCATTTTTTCTCTCTTCTTCCCACAATTCCTTGTTGTCTTTGTGCAAGAGATTCAGGACTCTTCCACAAAGCCATATAAAACAGAATATCAAGGCAAATAACCAACAATAAATGATTCGAACTGAGTTATCTGAGCCCACACTACCATATAATCCAGTTCAAAGAAGATAATGTAGGATTTTATACAGCTGTGTGGAAGAGGCCTAAGGCCTTCTACACTGCCATATAATCCAGATTATCAAATCAGATAATCCACATTATCTGCTTTGAACTGGATTATATGAGTCTACACTGCCATATCCAATTCCAAGAAGATAATTTGGATTTTATATGGCAAAGTAGAAGAGGTCTAAGCAACAAATTGGGGTTTCTCCAGTTCAGATTTTACTTCCTCAATTACTAAGCAAGTTTAGGCAAATCATTCCCTCTTTTGTATGTCAGCCTGTTCAGCCTATGATTGTGTCTGATGACCATATTGATTTTCATGATGGGAATGGGGATGATATGCATGTTTTATGTTCCTGAAGGGAATGGGGATGTTGATTCGGCTTCTGGGCCAGGGTTTGGGGATGAGAGGCCAGAGTTGCTGCAAGAGGATTCTCAAGGCCCCGAGTTTGGGAAAGGCTTTCTGCCGCAGTTCCCTGATCAGTTATCTGAGAATGAAGTTGATTTCGATGCCCCAGGTGCAGGAGTTAATGAGGGGAGTGAAACCTTGAATAGGAAAAGATGTTTCAGTAAACAGAGACAAGCCGTGCAGCAATTAAGACACTCATCTAGACTCCAACAAAAGTTGGATGTGAAACTGAAACTAAGAAAGATTCTGTTCCTAGCTGTTTTGGAATCAGGACAGGGTTTATAAGTGATTTGTAAGAGACACGGCTTTAGTTGAGGCAACGTCGGATTAACACCAAGTTTCCAGCGTCAAGGTCTGCCTGGCTCATGTTTATTCAAGTGCCTATGCTTCTGATCTGTTCGTGGATTCAAGTACCTAATTTCATGGATTTCTTTGGACTCTGTTCCTATCTTCTTTTATATCAATTGGATTACTTTTTACTGTGGATTACCTTTTATTGCTTTGCCTTCTTATATTCTTAAATAAACTGCTTTCTGATTTTACCCAGCCGTTGTAATGTTTAAAGTCAGAGGTGATTCTGCTCTGGAATAGGACACCCTCTAAGTCACAGTGATGTGTGGCTCTGTATATATGTGTATGTTTATGTATATGTGTGTGTCTGCAGGCATGTGTGTGTATATATATGTTTGTATGTATATATGTGTGTGTTTCCTTTCCTCCCTTTCGATGCCCCAGGTGCAGGAGTTAATGAGGGGAGTGAAACCTTGAATAGGAAAAGATGTTTCAGTTCTGGACTTCCTTTAGCCCAACCTGAGCAAAACTCTGGGGGGGTTAGAGAGGAGTTGCGAACGAGATTGCCTGGCCCTCAAACTAACTCTAGTCATAAATCACAAGAGTGATCCAGCGCCCCCTTTTCAGAGGTTGAGCAAGGCGCGGACACTTAGAGATTCAGGGATGGGCTTTGCAGGGGCGGGCTATTCGGGTGATCTCGGGCAGGGGCAATTGGGACGGTAGACGTAGGTCTTATGAGAGAGGATGGACGAACCGTGTAAGGGCTCGTCCACCCTCTGACCCACGTGCTATTCCAAGACACGCAGATGGAGAGCTCTCATCTACCTCTCCTCCAACTCTGATACTAGCCAATACCAGATCCGTGCGTAATAAATCCGCCACCATCAGGGATTTCTTGCTGGAGAGGAAGGCCGATCTGGCCTGCCTCACAGAAACATGGCTCCAGGAGGGAGACGGGGTCATCTTGCACGAGCTGGCATCTCCTGGGTTTACGGCTAGTTATCAGATGAGGACAGAGAGGCGGGGGGGAGGTGTTGCCATCCTCAGTCGAGACAATTTTAATTCTAGGACGATTCCGTAGCGAACATTCCAGGCATGGAGTGCTCTGGCCTGTGTGGGACCTTGGTGAGAGTGTGGCCTTCCTGCTGGTGTACCGTGCACCCAACGCACCGGCGGGAGTCTACCCAGGCTGCTGGAGGTGGTGGCGGAGTGGGCATTGCAGTTCCCAGGCTTATGGTTCTGGGGACTTTAATGTCCACGCCGACACCGCCTCGACAGTAGCCTTGGATCTAGTGTCTACCATGGAGGCACTAGGTCTCTCACTGTGTAAGACCGGTCCCACTCACCAGGCTGGGCACACCTTGGATTTGATTTTCGCTGCCGGAATTGGTGTGACCCCAGCCTCTATTATAGAGGTTCCATGGTCGGATCACAAGGTCCTAGAAGTCCGTCTGAGCTGGCCTCACCTCTCGGTAAGGGTGCCGAACCTATTATGGTTCGCCCGAGGAGACTTATGGAACCC
>JARBWK010000003.1:40709315-40719738 GCA_030556195.1 Anolis apletophallus | reverse complement strand
ACTTCAACAAACTATAGTCCATATCCAATTGTCAGTTTCAGTGCTTTTATTGAATCAACAAAACCTGTCACTCAAAAAGTTGCTTATATAAATCCCACTAATTCATTCAATCTGCCTTAAATAGAACAAATATTCAAGCCTGCAAAACTGACAGTCATACATACACACACATGCCAGTTCTATAGGAATTTGGCATTGTAAATCCAAAAATGACCTGCGATTTATTTTATCAAATACATTTTTTTCACAATTTGCTTTGGCATTCCTGTGTTGTAATATGTGGGAGAACTAAATTAGTATTGCAATGACTAATGAAATTTGTGAAAGAACTGAGTGTGGTATGACATTTTGATTGTGTGCTTTGAATTCAGTGTATTTAAAAACAGCTACAAGACCCAAAAATGGTTTTTCATTGAAGGCCGATGGTTTAGATTTAAACCTACCACTCTATGTTGCCAATGTGGCCAAGTGGATAGATAATGTGATTAAGAGGAAATCTAAAATTGATTCTTATTCAACTGAAGTCAGCCCTCTACATTCACTGGGGTGAGGGGTGCAGGGTCACCACGACAGTGGAAAGATCATGAATAAAAACTCTCTTTTTTTACTTGAGAGAACACCTCTCCTAGGTCCCTGAATCCACATTGCTTGGTAATCTGGGATAAACAGAAAACCTGGGATCAGATCCTGGGATATAGGGCCATGGTTCCCAAAGTGGGCGGTACCGCCCCATTGCGGGCAGTGGGGCGATCCAGGGGGGCGCTGAGAAGCTGAGGAGAATTTGGAGACACTGAAGACCTTTAAGGGGGCGGTGGCGTGAGCTAGGTGCACAGTTCCGTCCCCAATCAGCAAAGAGCGTGCCTTGCGAGTCACGGAGCAAGCGGGGAAGGAGGGAGGGGTGAGGCTTTCCTCCCCAGCCCCCTCTAGCCGGGGCAGCTCTATTGCGCTGGGGGTGGGGCCGCAGCGCTCTCTCTCAGGCGGGTCCCATGATGGCTGGCAGCTGGCGGGGGCGCCATGGCTCTCCTGCTCTCTCGCGTCGCGCTCCCAGCTGTCGTCACCGCCTCCCCCGGACCTGTGGGCAGGCGATGCCAAAGCAGCAGCAGTAGCAGCATCCACTGGGCCGCCATGGCTAAGGAGAGTGCAGAGGATTCTACCGGCGAAGAAGGGTGAGTGGAGGCAGCGGAGGGAGGCTCACTCCATACACACACACCTCACCGTCCTTCTCTTGCCCCATGGGTGCCCTCATGGCCTCCCTCATTTGCTGGCGAGGAGAGAGGCCTTCTTCACCGGGAGACTCCTCTGCGCTCTCCTCCTCGGCCATGGCAGCCCACCGGATGCTGCTACTGCTGCTGCTTCAACGTCGCCTACAGCCCTTCCTTCCCGCCATTTGATTTTGATAGGTAGGGATAGAGTGGGCCTTTCCTCTTTCTCTCTTTTTGAAACAAAGTAGGTGTCTTGGTTGGTTGCTTGCTTTGATCCACAAAGGCTCCTCCATGGCTTGATAGGTTTGGCACACATCCCCTTCCCGGCCCAAATTCCTTGTATAACAACCGCTGCTCCCAGGTGTTTTCTCTCTCTCTTGTGTTGCAGGGTATTTCCAAGCCTTTTTGTGGAAATAATACTGTAATAATAAAAAACTTTATTTGTATCCCGCCCTATCACCCCAAAGGGGAGTCAAGAAAGGCAAACATTAACACCTGATGGAGACAATAAATACAAAAACAATACAAACCATTCAAACCCCAAAATAGACCAACATATTATTATTAGTAGTAGTAGTAGTACAACAGTACAATGCATTAGGTGTGACAAAACATGCAGAAACATACTATGTACTGTTAAGAGGGTGTAAGTCAGTTTCTTTTATGAATTTCAATCATTATCTTATTCTATTAATAAAACTATTTATACCTAACGTTTGATGTTCAAATCTGTGATACTATATCTCTGTGTGTGTCTGAATCATATATATGGCTGGATGGCTCTTTGTCTTTGATGATGTTTTATTGCCCTGGTGAAGGGAGTTGGACTGGGTGGCCTTAAGTATTTTCTGTTGGTCATGGGGGCTCTGCATGGGAAGTTTGGCCCAATTCTGTCATTGGTGGGGTTCAGAATGCTCTTTGATTGTAGGTGAACTATAAATCCCAGAAACTGCAACTCCCAAATGTCAAGGTCTATTTTTTCCAAACGTCTCCAGTATTTTCTGTGTCAGCTCCGGTTGGTTCGTTTCATGCCATAACGGACCAAGCCGATCGCGCCAATTGATATGGACACTGCCGGGCGGGAAACCACCAGGCTCATCCCCTTTGATCTGCCAGATACCTTCCTGGTCTTTGATATGTGGACTGGCCATCTGGTCAAGCCTTGGAAGGAGGGACCCAGCGGGGGGGGCGGGAGGGATCCTTGAGGGATGTTTGCGCGGGCTTTTCTTTAGTCTATCTTTGTTCAGCCTGGAGTAAGGAGCCAATAAATGATCTATCTTCCAATCTGCTTGGAGTGAGTTTGGTTTATCGGAACCCCCCTTTCCGGAGCATTACATAAAGATAGACTCACCAACTTCTACGGCCGTGAAAACCCTCCGACCGTAACCAGCCGCAGAGATGTCTCAAGCCGAAGGAAGCCCCTCGAAGAGCAACCTCCGGCAACCTCGGAGGAGGAGGAGGAGGACGAGGGTGAGGACGAGACCGAAGCCGGAGCGTCCGGTGGAGAACCACAGGTGGTGGTGACCGGGATGGAAGGGGAGGAAAACCTCGACCAGGCCCGCCCGCCGAAGGACGTGGTTCGTCGCAAGTCGAAAGCACCCAGCACGGAGATGTTGCGGATGGAGGTGCAGATGTTCCAGATGTCGGAGGCTATGCAGAGGATGCAGGCGCAACTGGACCTACTAATGAGTAGGCCGGAGGGAGGCCTTGGGAGACCCCGAGCCCGTCTTCCCTGGAAGAGGCCGGAGCCGAGGAGTGAGACAGCCAGGAGACCCTCGGTGAGGTTCTCGGAGGAGCTCCTCCGACCCAGAGGGGATGCCTCTACACCCCATCTGGGCCTGGGGGACCAGAGCCAAGAGATGACGGGATCTCGGAGAGACCTAAAGGTAAAGTTCGACGGGGACCCCCGCCAACTATCATACTTTGTCACCAACGTCCAGAATTACATGGTGGACTATGGGGACACGTTTCCCTCGAAGCGGCCAAGGTGCGGGCTGTGGGGGCCAACCTAAAGGAGGCCGCGGCCGACTGGCTGATACAGCTGACAGACACTCGATTGCCGCATCTGATGCGGTTAGACGCTCCGTTGGAGGCCCTGAGGACCCGCTTCGGGGACCCGTTAGCCGGGGAGAAGGCCAAGGCCCAATTGAGGAGGATTTACCAGGGCCAGAAAACCGTCTCAGAGTACGCCCTGAACTTCCGAGCCCTAGCGGGGAAGATCCGGGGTTGGTCTGAATCCACTATACTCGAGTGCTTCAAGGCAGGCCTAAGGCAGGACATTCTAGAATGGGCGATGCACCGAGGAAACCCCGAGACCCTGGAGGACTGGATAGCCTCGGCAGGGAGAGTGGAATGCGACATGGAGCAAATGCCTAGGCGCCACCGAGATGGCGGGAGGTCCCGCGGGATGGGGACGGGCCCACCGGGGCGGTCGGGACCAACCCGGCGACCTTCCCCGACCCGGTCAGCCAGCCGGGAAAGCCAGAGAGGGAAGAGAGGAGCCTGCTTCTCGTGCGGACGAGAAGGGCACCGAGCAGCGGAGTGCCGCAAAAAAGTCCCCTCGCCGAAGGCGGAGCGGGCGCCGGAGGCCAAACCGGCAATACCGGCCAAAACCCCTGGCCGAGGCAAGGCAGCAGCGGCGGCGGAGACGGCGCGGGCACCCAGGCCCCTACAGGCAGCTGAGGAGCCAGAGCCGGAGACGGAGGAGAGCGACTCCGAGTGGATGGCGGGAAACGACAACGATCTGCTGTAGACGCCCGACGGCAGATCCAGACCCCTTCGGGCGGTGAGTTAGATCCTCCTGGGTGCGGCACATACAAGCTGGACATTCAGGTGTGGGGCCCCGAGGCCAGCCAACCTATAGAGACTACAGCCATGATAGATAGCGGGTGCACCAGGTGCCTGATGTCCCCGAGATTAGCGAGGCAGCTGGGGATAAAGCCACAAGCCCTGATCGAGCAGATCTTATTCTCCCAGCTAGACGGGTCCCCGGCGAATGGGAAGCCAGCCACCCACAAGACAGGAGAGATCAGAGTACAGATGGGGTCCCACCGAGAAGAGCTAAAATTCGTCATTTCAGCAATGGCACACCAACCCATCATCCTGGGGGCCCCCTGGCTGCGCAACCAAAACCCACGGATCAACTGGGAGACCGGAGCAGTGCAGTTCAGGAGCGGAGAGGCTCGGGCAAGGCTAGATGACCTTGAAGACGCGGACACCCCAATCCATGAGGGAGCGGGCGTGGGGGCAGCAGAGAGCCAGCCCGGCGAAGTCCCGCGAGAGTATGAGGACTTGGGGGAGGTCTTTAGTGAGCGGGAAAGTGACCAGCTGCCCCCCCACCGGAAGTCCGATTGCGCAATCGAGATTGAAAAAGGCGCCAAGTTGCCCAGCCCGAAACTGTACGCCCTGTCCGAACCCGAAAGAAAGGCATTAAGAGACTTTATTGATAAAAATATAGACAGAGGCTTTATTGAAAAGTCAACCAGCCCGTGGGCAGCCCCGTCCTGTTCAGGCCAAAGGCGGACGGATCGCTGCGACTGTGTGTAGATTACAGAGGCCTCAATGCGATCTGCACTTCTAGCCCCTACCCGTTGCCACTGATGTCCGAGATCCTGGCCCAGCTGGGGGAGGCGCAAATCTTCACCAAACTGGACATCCGAGAAGCGTTTTAACGGATTCGGGTGCGAGACGAAGACTGCTGGAAGACCGCCTTCAACTGCCATCTGGGCCAGTACCAATTTCGGGTCACACCATTCGGGCTTAAGGGCGCCCCCCGGATTTTCCAGCAGTTCATCAACGAGATCTTCAGGGACTTACTCTACAAGGGAGTTCTAGTGTACTTGGATGACGTGTTAATTTATTCCAAATCG
This sequence comes from Anolis apletophallus, assembly GCA_030556195.1. Classification (NCBI taxonomy): domain Eukaryota; kingdom Metazoa; phylum Chordata; class Lepidosauria; order Squamata; family Anolidae; genus Anolis; species Anolis apletophallus. The sequence continues at coordinate 40,714,667 of JARBWK010000003.1, read as the reverse complement.
GAGGCGGAGCACGTCGAGATGACCCGGGAGGTGCTGCGACGGCTGCGGGAGAACCAGCTATTTGTCAAGCTGTCCAAGTGCGAGTTCCACCGACAGGAACTGGACTATCTGGGGTATCGCATCTCCACGCGAGGCTTGGCCATGGATCCAAGTAAGGTGAGAGACGTGCTCGCGTGGGAGGCCCCGCGGACCCGGCGGCAACTACAGGGCTTCTTGGGGTTCGCCAACTTTTATAGACAGTTCATCCAGAACTTTGCTAAAATAGCGCTCCCCTTAACTGAACTATTGAAAACCAAGGGCTTGGGGGAGACAAAGAAAGCCAAATCACCCGGGGCGAAGCTCAACTGGACCCCGCAGTGCCAGGAGGCCTTTGACAGCCTTAAGAGGAGCTTCACCAGTCAGCCGCTGCTGAGGCATCCCCAGCCCGACAAGCCCTTCACTGTACAGTGCGACGCCTCAGAGGCGGCCTATGGGGCGATCCTCCTACAGCGAGATGAGGACGGGACCCTGCGACCCTGCGCATACCTGTCCAAGAAATTCACCCCGTCAGAGAAGCGGTGGCATGTATGGGAGAAGGAGTCCTTTGCCGTACGGGCGGCGCTGAGCCACTGGAGGCACTTCTTGGAAGGCACCGCCCTGCCCTTCGAAGTGTGGACGGACCACAAGAACTTGCAGGCACTCCAAACCCCCAGAGGCTCAACGCCAAGCAGCTGAGATGGGCGCAGTTTTTCAGCCGCTTCAATTTCCAGCTTAAGTATCTGCCGGGCCCGAAAAACGTGTTGGCCGACACGCTTTCCAGAATGCCTGAGGCTGACTACTCGGCGCCGGAGGAAGTGGGGACCGTGTTCTCCAAAAATCAGTTGGGCTTAGTGGCCCGCACCCGGGCGGCAGATAAGGCCCCAAACCCCACGGTCCCGGGGACCCCAGAACTGTTGACAGAACTGGCAGCAGCTTATGGAGCAGACACCTGGCTTAAAGAGCACCGCGAGGACTTAACTGAGGCTAAAGGCATATGGTACTACAAAGACAAGTTATATGTCCCCAAAGCCAGAGGACTCCGGTCCTGGCCCAAGCCCATGACTCCAAATTGTCTGGCCACTTCGGCCTCACTAAAACTCTAAAGCTATTGGCCCGGCAATTCTGGTGGCCGGCCATGAGAAAGGACACTAGTGACTACATAGCGGAATGTGAAGTGTGTGCACGGAACAAGCCCAAGATGGGCCGGCCGACAGGGCTGCTGCAACCGGTAGCCGACCCGGCCGAACCTTGGAGCGAAATAGCAATGGACTTCGTCGTCGACCTGCCGCCCAGCAGCGGATACACCACCATATGGACGGTGGTGGACCTGTTCTCTAAACAGGCTCATTTCGTCCCGCTCCGTCGGCTGCCCACGGCCCCGGAGTTGGCTCGCCTTTTCGCCCACCACGTCTTCCGGCTCCACGGCGCATGGTGAGTGACAGAGGTCCCCAATTTACGTCCAAGTTTTGGAAGGCGTTCCTGGCAGGGCTGGGGTCCCGGCGGGCCCTGAGCACGGCGTTCCATCCAGAGACGGACGGCGCCACGGAGCGTGTTCAACGTACCCTGCAGCAGTACCTCCGCTGCTACTCGACCTACCAGCAAGACAACTGGGCCGAGCTGCTGGACGTGGCAGAATACAGCTACAACAACGCCGAACACGCCGACGGGGGCCTCGCCATTCAGCATTGTGGCAGGCCGCGACTTTCCGCCCTTCCCTGCGGTGGGCCCCACCGCCGACCCGGCAACTCCGGTCACCGAATGGGGAGCCAAGGTGGCGGCAGCTTGGCCGGCCATCCAGACAGCGCTGCGACAGGCTCGGGACTCTTACAAGCTGTACGCTGACAAGAAGAGGGGGCCCCAGCCTACGTATGCAGTGGGAGACCGCGTGTTCCTCTCCACCAAGAACCTGAAGTCGACTCAGCCGTCCCGCAAGTTTGCAAGCAAATTTGTAGGGCCCCTCAGCGTGGTGGAAATAATCAACCCCGTGGCGGTCAAGCTGGACCTGCCGCACACCTGGCGCAAGGTCCACCCTGTGTTCCATGTGAGCTTATTGAAAAAAGCTGTGTCCGACCGGAAGTGGTCCGCCGAAGAAGGCGCACCGGTGCCTATTATGGTGGGATCCCACACCCACTTTGAGATTAAGGACATCTTGGACTCTCGGCGCCACAAGGGCAGCCTTAGATACTTAGTTAAATGGACTGCCAGGGACTTTCACACCGAGTGGGTGTTGGCACCCCACTTTAGCGCCCCAAGACTAGTTAAGGCTTTTCACGCCGCTTTTCCCGGACAAGCCGGGCCCTGATCCCCTTTTTCTTGATTCTTTCCCTTGCAGGTCACCATCTTGCGGAGGGGGCGCTATGTCAGCTCCGGTTGGTTCGTTTCATGCCATAACGGACCAAGCCGATCGCGCCAATTGATATGGACACTGCCGGGCGGGAAACCACCAGGCTCATCCCTTTGATCTGCCAGATACCTTCCTGGTCTTTGATATGTGGACTGGCCATCTGGACACGCCTTGGAAGGAGGGACCCAGCGGGGGGGGGCGGGGGGGATCCTTGAGGGATGTTTGCGCGGGCTTTTCTTTAGTCTATCTTTGTTCAGCCTGGAGTAAGGAGCCAATAAATGATCTATCTTCCAATCTGCTTGGAGTGAGTTTGGTTTATCGGAACCCCCCTTTCCGGAGCATTACATTCTGGCTATGGGAGTTCTGTATGCCAAGTTTGGTTCAATTCAATGGTTGCTGGATTTCAGAATAATAAGAGAAAATGTTTGGTTCAGTTCCATTGTTGGGATTGGTAGGTGCAGGATCAATGACGTTTCTGGTTGCTTGACAGTTATATTTGCTTTTTGGTTTTTTTCCATATCAGGCCATCCCATTAATAATAATAATAATAATAATATTTTTGGGGTTCCCTTCCAACTGGTTGAGTCTTATAACAATAATAATAATGTCCTTCAACATATTTAGTGGAACATGGATTCAGTGCGGTAACCAGATTATTAACAAACAAAAAGAGAGAAACCGATTGCAAATAGTCAATAGTGATTTGAGATTACTGCTGACGAAAATACAGCCAAGGATTACTAGATTGGTAGCAGCATACCAGGTTCATCCTTCTCATTAAGATGATTTCGAATGTTTAAACTTTTTTTGTATTATCTTTCTATTCTACATTCAATAGTTTCATAATTTCAAACTTCAGTGTTTCTAATTTACACCTTTCTTTATTATATTTTACGAAAAAGGTAGAAATATTAATACATATATATTTAATTGCTATTAAAATTTTAAAAAATTAATTTCTAGGGGGGCGCTGAGTAAATTTTTTTTTTAGAAAGGGGGTGGTAGGCCAAAAAAGTTTGGGAACCACTGATACAGGGACTGTCTGGGGACCCTTCCACACAGCCATTTAGGCCATAATATCAAGGCAGAATAACCCATAATATCTGCATTGAAATGGAATATCTGAATTCACAAAGTCTAAGATGGCACCGGTCGTTGAGCACCAGTCAGGAGTGCTCCGACCGTGCCTGCCACTTTCTGACGTTCCGGTACACCAGCAATACGGGGTTTACCTAGATGGATCTGAGTTCGACCCCCGGTCGCTGACTGCGGCTGATGGTGGTCCTCAGTCCCAGGGAACCCTGGAAGGACGAGAAAACCCCGGGCGATTCAAACTACCCCTCCACGCCACGGAGGCCTTAAGGATGCGACCTAGCCTAGAAGCAGGGGGAGACAGAAGGCCGAAGCGCTGGATTATCCGCCCAGTGACGGCGATCACAGCCAGAATACTGAGATCATGGAGTGCAAGGAAGCTCCGGATTTTGACGCCCAAAGACTGGGGGAACTCACCCATGCCATCCTTCCAACCGACGGCGACCCCAGATTAATTGGAAGCTGACCCAGCCTTGAGACGCCCAAAGAGGCGTCTCGGCAGACCGGACTTGCCTACAGCGAACCATCTAATCAAAGAATACGATAACCTGATTCAACAGTTCAAAACTTTTGGGGACTTGCTTGCGAAGGCTGGAATCCTTCAGCCGCCTGAGTCCAACATGGCTGCCGGAAGAGCCTTGAATCTCCCTCAGCAAGAAACCCCTACACCTCCAGACCTAGACTGGGACCAGTCATGGGACTTCCCCGCTGGAGGATGTAGGGATGGAGAGGGGAATCTAGAAGGCTTACAAGACCACACCAGCATTACTACAGAACAAAGCGAAACGACTCACCCCGAGCTGGACCCCGGCGCGGCAGTGAACACGACCGATGGCCTCGTCTCAACAGTGGCACCAGAGTTGGTTGAGGTATGGACCGGCGTCCAGGAGCCCCTCCCTTGCTGCGGCAACCTCGCACAGGCGACAACGTGGACGACTTCTAGGCCCCCCATAATGGCGGATGGCCTTGAAGTCGCCGAACTCAGCCGGAAATCTTCCCTGATGGATGGTAAGAAGCGGAAATGACAAAACCGGAACCGACGACAGAGGAGGAGGGATAGACAAGAGCAATCCTCCAACGGCCTAGAGAGGCACAGTGCAGCCTCTCGGGACAGCAAATCGCAGGACAGAGTGGTAAGCTGGCGGCCTCGGGTTATAACCAAAACCCTAGAGGCCACAGCTAATCCACCCAACAGGAAGAGAGCCAGAGCCTTCAGAACAAGGACTTTCTTGGCACTGTCGTCTGGCTGTTGGTCCAGATCGGACTGTAGTAAATCTAAATCCGACCACTCAACAAAGACCATGGACGTAAGAACTGTCCTTAGCCATGCAATTGAGAATCCCCCCTCCCCACTCCGTCGAAGACGATTCCTTTAAGAAATCTCCTAGAAGACTCCAAGTTAGAGTTGCGTAGGTGCTTCTATACAGGTGCTTCTATAACTCTGTCCTTTAGATAATCTTTACTGTTGTATTAATCTTTTATTGCTTTTATTGTGTGTTCTTTATTATGTATTGTTATGCCCACTGGTCTCTCCCAGTGGTATTGTGAGTCGCCCCGTGTCACGCCCCAGCTCGACTCCTTAGCCAAACCAGGCCAAAGCCATGTTGTTTCAGAGATTTCAGCTAGGCCAGAAAGCATGCCTCTGAAGAGGCCTCCAGTTCAATCCACGTTCAAGGACAAGGGAAGCTCAGCTCCATCCCGGGCCAATAAGAAGCACTGGGAAAGTGGAGTCGGGTTAACTCCCTTCCATCCAGGTGCAAGAGTTAATGAGTTGACATACCATTCTGATGCGAGAGGCGTGAGAAGGCCCAGCCGGGAATCAGTTCATGAGAACCAAGTTATGACGCACCTTGTGTCGAAAGGATCAAAGCCTGTGAGACCTATTTAAGTTAGGTCTG
>JARBWK010000003.1:40694801-40709215 GCA_030556195.1 Anolis apletophallus | reverse complement strand
ATCAGGCGACCCATGATCGCCATGTCAAGGAGGTGCTCCTGAGACTGAGGGCCCACGGGCTCTATGCCAAGCTGGAGAAATGTGCTTTTGACTTGCGTGAAGTGGACTTTCTGGGCTACCGTATCTCTCCTACGGGCATTGCCATGGATGACACCAAGGTCCAAGCAGTGGTCGACTGGGCACCCCTGCTAGCAAAAAGACATTCAAAGATTCCTGGGCTTTGCCAACTACTACAGAAAGTTCATTCCTGACTTTGCCAAGTGGGCTGATCCGATCACCCAGTGTTTGCGGGGAAAGGTGCCGTTCCGTGGACTCGGAGGCGGATGTGGGTTCCGCAAGTTGAAGCAGCTGTTCACCACTCAGCCGCTTTGCAGCACCCCAACCCCGCACCCCTTTCATCGTCCAGGCCGATGCTTCGGATGTGGCGGTGGGAGCGATCCTGCTGCAGCCTCAGGGGACGGACTTGTTGCCCTGTGCCTACTATTCCCGGCAGCTGACGGCTCCGGAAAAGAACTACACCATTTGGGAGAAGGAACTTTTGGCCATCAAGGTGGCGTTTGAAGTCTGGAGACACCTGCTTGAAGGGGCCAAGTTCCCGGTGGAGGTTCACACCGACCACCGGAACTTGGAGCATCTGAAGTCCCAGCGCAAATTGAACCAGAGGCAACAGAGATGGTCCCTGTTTTTTGAGCGATTCAATTTCCGCATTAAAAAAAAAAAACCCCCCCCTGTTTCCTGTTTCCCCCCCCCCCCCCCCCCCCCCCCCCCCCCCCCCCCCCCCCCCCCCCCCCCCCCCCCCCCCCCCCCCCCCCCCCCCCCCCCCCCCCCCCCCCCCCCCCCCCCCCCCCCCCCCCCCCCTTGTTGAAGTGACCCATACTTGTCTTCAGAACACAAAGAAAACATTTTGTTCTAAAATACATGATGACAAAATACTCATTTTTCTTGATGCTTCATTCTTGTGTCCATGTTTCAGTGAGTTCAAGGCGGTGTCAGGCACAATTTACATAGATTCCACAACATAGCAGGGACTGATCGTATGGTTTCTTTTCCTGCCATTCATTCTTCAAATCCACAGGAATCAGAGTGGACCTGGCGGGACAAAAGGACACAATGACAAAGAAACTAGAGCCATATTTTGTTTATTAAGCTGAGCTGATCTTTTTTGTGTTGCTCTTAGAGAGGGGACACTGCAATCATCTGACTTGGCAAGGTCATGTGACCTGAAGAAGCAATGAGAGTATACCCTCCAACCATTTCAGTTTGGTAGATACACAGGGAAGGGGAAAAATAAGAGCACTGTCACAAAATAGGAGTGCAGAGTCAGTGTTCTGTCTTTCACTGAAATTTTCCTTCAATTTCAAAATTTCTAATATGGCAGAGACACTAAATATTGTTCACACCTATGATTATCATATTTGTTTCGTTTGCATTCTTTTGGTACCTTTGCATTAGAAGTTACTACAATGTAAAAAAATGTGTGTGTGTGTGTGTGGGGGGGACTTATTTAGGAGGTGAATGTCCTCATTTTTGGTCCCTTTGTAGCTATGTTTCTCCTCAACCAGTCTCTACTTACATACAAATATGGAACTGCTACTTAACAAAACACAGTGGGCTCTTGATATCCACTTAGATTTAGTTCCAGGACCCCTGCGGATACCAAAATCCATGGACATTTAAGTTCCAATATATACAAAGATTTAATAAAATGAACATAAGAACATAAGAAGAGCCATGCTGAATCGGACCTCAGCCCATCTAGTCCAGCATTCTGTATCACACAGTGGCCCCCAGTTGTACACGGGGATCTCGAGCAGAAGGGAGGGCAAAACCCTAACCTGCTCCCGACCCCCCACAACCAGTACCCAGGGAAATCCTGCCTACCTCAACCAACTCCGAGGTGTTGGCCAGATCAAGGTTTGCCTTTTTGGATTTTTAAAAAATAAGCCATGGATAAAACAATACAATCAATGTATTGTTTTTAGCAATGTTTGAGTTTCATTAAGAAAATAGGTGCCTTTCTGAATGAGTTTTTTTTGTACAAGTTCCAAATCCCCCCGCAATGGGCAGATTTCCCACGCTCCCCTTCCCCACAGTTTTAGGGCTAGCGCTCAGCGCTTGGCTGCAGGCCCTGAAGCTTTGGGCCTGCTCACCACACACACTTTCCTTGGAAAGAGAGGGCATGTGCGGCAAGCAGACCCAGAGCCCCCGTGCCTGCCAGGGCCTACAGCCGAGAGCCGAAAATCAGCTGACCAAACAGTTACTGTTCCCACTTTCCTTTCATTTCACTGATATTTCTGTACTGGAAGATGGTGAACTGTTTTGTGCCTTCCGAATGAACAAAATGGTATGAAAACACGAATTAAATGGATGAAATGGTAACCAGGCACATGACTAATAAATAATAAAAACAATTGTTTGACTATGTGGATACAGAATCAGTGGATACAGGGGGCTAACTGTACATTTTGGAAAGACACATTATGTCATATATCAGCTTATATAATTAATTGTAATGCAGTGCTATTTATTGTCTTGTGGGGTTCCTCAGGGCTCAATACTGTCTCCAATGTTGTTTAACATCTACATGAAGCCATTGGGGGGAGATCATCCGGAGTTTCGGGGTGCAGTGTCACCTGTACGCAGATGACGCCCAACTCTGTCACTCCTTCCCACCTTCTACTAAGGAGGCTGTTCAGATCCTGAACTGATGCTTGGCCGCTGTGATGGTCTGGATGAGGGCGAACACATTGAAACTGAATCCAGACAAGATAGAGGTACTCCTGGTCAGCTGAAAGGCCAAACAGGGCATAGGGTTACAACCTGTGCTAGACAAGGTTACACACCCCCTCCCCGAAGGCGCTGGTTCGCAGCTTGGGTGCGATCCTGGACTCATCGCTGAGCCTGGAACCCCAGGTTTTGGCGGTGACCAGGGGAGCATTTTAACAGTTAAAACTTGTGTACCAGTTGTGCCCGTTTCTTGGGAAGTCTGACTTGGCCACTTTGGTCCACGCTCTGGTTACATCCCGTATAGATTACTGCAACACTCTCTATGTGGGGTTGCCTTTGAAGATTGTCCAGAAGCTACAAATGGTCCAACGGATGGCAGCCAGGTTACTAACAGGAGCGACACTCAGGGAGCATACAACTCTTCTGTTGCGCCAGCTCCACTGGCTGCCAGTTTGCTACCGGGCACAATTCAAAGTGCTGGCTTTAGCCTATAAAGCCCTAAATGGTTCTGGCCTAACCTACTTGTCTGAACGCATCTCCTCCTATGAACCAGCTAGGATGTTAAGATCGTCTGGGGAGGCCCTGCTCTCGATCCTGCCTGTGTCAAAAATACATTTGGTGGGGTCGAGAAACAGGACCTTCTCAGTGGTGGCCCCTCTGCTGTGGAATGCCCTTGCTAGAAACATTAGATCGGCCCCCTCTTTGTTAGCACTTTGTAGGAAAGTTATGACCTGGTTGTTCGAGCAGGTGTTCGAAGAGGCAGTGTAACAAATATAGGAACATGGAACGACTGGATGATGAGATTGGATCCCGATTTTAACTAAGATGCTAGCGAGTTATGTTGTATTGACTTTGTAATGATCGTATATTTATGCCATTGTTTTTAATTGTTTTAACTGTTTTTATAATGTTTGAGCATTGATTTTTTGCTGCTGTAAACCGCTTTGAGTCACCTGGAGGGTTGAGAAAAGTGGTATATAAATGGATTAAATACATAAATAAATAAATTAGGCCTTTTACTTGGATAGCTCTTCCTCTTGCATTAGGATTATAACCACAAGATTATTTACAGAGGCACATTAATCTAGGGGTGCACCTACACCAGGCATGGGCAAACTTCCAGCTTCCTCCCCTGGACGGCGTGACACTATGTCCGTCGTTGGCAGTTAAAAGTCTTGGCGTCACTCTGGACTCTCGATTGACGATGGAGATGCAAATCTCCGCCGTCAGTCGAGTTGCCTTCTTCCATCTTCGTCAGGCGAGGAAGCTGGCTCCCTACCTCTCCCATCACGACCTAGCCACAGTGGTCCAAGCCACGGTCATCTCGAGGCTGGACTACTGTAATGCTCTCTACGTTGGCCTTCCTCTGTCGGTGATCCGGAAATTGAAGCTGGTCCAGAATGCGGCAGCTAGACTCCTGGCTGGCGTTCCGACATCTGCCCATATAACACCTGTCTTGCAGGAGCTGCACTGGCTACCAGTGGAACACCGGATCACCTTCAAAGTGTTGGTCTTGACCTTTAAGGCCTTGAACAGTCTGGGGCCAGCGTACCTTAGGGACCGCCTTACCCCATACTGCCCCGCTAGGTCACTTCGCTCTGAGGTGGGTCAGCTATTAGAGGTGCCCGGTGTCAAATTGTACCACCTGACGGCTACAAGGTGGAGGGCCTTTTCAATAATCGCTCGGACATTGTGGAATGCCCTCCCTTCCGGAGTCCGGGTTCTTACGGATCTCGTCGCCTTCCGGAAGGCGTGTAAAACCCTGCTGTTCCGGCAGGCCTTTGGGTTTTAATAATAAGGTTGGCAGGCCCCTGCCTTCTGGGTATATCACATTGATGTACTTACGGCTTTTTACTGTCTGTTGTTCTGCCCTGTTTAATGGTGTTTTATTTTGTTTTTATTCTGTTGAATATTCAACTCACTGTAAGTTGCCCTGAGCCATCCGGGAGTGGCGACTCACAAATTTGAATAAATAAATAAATAATAAACTTGGGCCCTGCAGGTGTTTTGGACTTCAACTCCCACAAGTCCCAACCTTAAGCGGCTGAGGGGGGAAAGGAAGGGGCCTGAGGGTGTTAGGAATTGTGGGAGTCCAAAACCCCTGGAGGTGGGGGGGCCCAAGTTGGCCCAGGTCTGATCTACACTGTAGAATTAATGCTGTTTGGTGTTCCCTTTAACTGCCATGCCTCAATGCTATGGAATTCATGGAAGTTGTAGTTCAGCCCTGGTGCCTCAATATACTGCAATTCCCAGGATCTCATAGCACGGAAATAAAGTGCTGATAAAAGTGCTTTAATTTTACAGTGAAGATGCACCATAGGAGCAAACCACGTTCACTGTAATGGCACTGAGGTCTGGGGATGGTTACCATTAGCACCAAAAACTCAATAGGCAGTTACTGTGCATACATTTCCAATAAACAATGGCATCCCACGGATAATCTGACTCAGAATGTGGTCAAATTTCGGTAGACTTGCCTTCCTATAATGTGTCCTTCACAGCGGGAGCACTCACCATTTCTACTCACGGCGTTTTAGTAATGAGATCAGTGGCACCAGGACCCACTGTTTACCTTTTGCGTTTCCTGCCAGCCGAAGTCTCCGCGGATGCGGCTGAAGCTGAGAATCTCTTGAACCCTGACAAGCAGCCGCGTGGGGCGTCCGGCAACAATGACGTCATGCCTGGGCGACAAAACCCCTCCCCTGCCCTCAAGCCGAACGCTTGCTATGGACGTCCTCAACAAAGACGGTTCTCCGAAGTCATCGGCTTGCCCATAACCAAGATGGAGGCCGACCTGTATATAGCTCTCCGCGTTGTTTCCGCTGCCCGTAGTTATGATGCCGACGGATCGGAGCTTGCAGTCGCCATCTTGGTTTTGGGCACCAGGTATCGAGAGTGACGTCTTGTTTATCTCCAAAGAAGCCCCGCCTCCTGGAAGTGGAGTTCAAAACTTTTCGGGTGTTTTAAGGCGGCGTTTATCCCTTTCGTGGTCTTCTTTCCGAGGGGGGAAAGACTGTTACTATCATCATTATGAGGGCAAAGAAGAGGGTTAATGTCGCTGTGCCTTTTTAATGCAGAAAGTCAAACATTTCCCCCATAATTTGTAATATTAGCCTCTACATTACGCTGGGTGGTGGGACCCAAGTCCAAACATGACATTCACTGATACTTCATATATATATACAAACTAATATACAAACTTTATTCTATACACACACACACACACACACATATATATATACACACACACACACACATACATACACACACATCTCAGCATTACTTTGCGAACGAAGATTCTTAGGAAGGACTCATCCCACGCTTTTTGCAAGCTCATTGATGACTAAAAAGGCCAATCTGAGATAGGCAAGTCCGGTTGCAGAAAGCACAGCAGAAAGTCTCCTTGGGTGATGTTGTTTCCAAGTTGTGGTCCTTTCTGCGTTGTCGTTTCTCTTCGAGACCCATTCGGCGTGTCTTCTCAAAAGAGGCCGCAGCATTGTGGATAGTGCGTCTCCATGCCTCCCGATGTGAGGCCAGGGTGGACCGTTGTTGGTGATCAATCTGGCCGAGCCTGAGATGTTGTTTCAGGGAGTCCTTATATCTCTTCTTTGGGGTGCCTCTCTTGCGCTGACTCGTGGCGAGTTCACCATGGAGTAGTATCTTTGGGAGGTGGTGGTCCTCCATCCTAGAGACGTGCCCTGCCCAGTGCAGCTGAGTTTTCAATAGAATGGCCTCAACGCTGGTGATCCCTGCTTGCTCAAGGACAGCAACATTCGCCACATAGTCGGTCCAGTGTATATTTAGGATTGTGCGAAGACAGCGCTGATGGAAGCGTTTGAGGAGTCGTAGGTGTTGGCGATAGGTGACCCATGTTTCAGACCCATAGAGGAGAATAGACAGTACGATAGCTCTGTACACACTGATTTTGGTGCTTTGCCTCAGGTGCTTGTTGCTCCAGACTCTTTTGTGAAGCCTTCCAACTGCACTATATGCCTTTGCTAATATGTGATCTATCCCTTTATCAATCTTGGCGTCTGAAGAGATGCTTCCCAGGTAGGTGAACTGCTGACTGGACTTAAGCACAGATTTGCCTATGCTGACGTGGGGATGATGGTGTTCTTCCTGTGGTGCGGGCTGGTAGAGGACTTCCGTTTTCTTCAGGCTGACTTTCAGCCCAAACAGCTCTGCAGCTGCTGCAAAGCAGGATGTCAGGCGCTGCAGAGCTGCTTCTGAATGGGCGACAAGGGCAGCATCGTCACCAAAAAGCAGCTCACGGACTAGATAGTTTAGACCAGTGTTTCTCAACCTTCCCAGTGCCACGGCCCCTTAATCCAGTTCCTTATGTTGTGGTGACCCCCCAACCATAAAATAATTTTCGTTACTACTTCATAACTATAACTTTGCTACTGTTATGAATCATCATGTAAAATATTGGATGTTTTTTCATTCATTGGACCACATTTGGCACAAATACCTGATACATCCAAGTTTGAATACTGGTGGGGTTGTGGGGTGTGTGTGTGATTTTGTCATTTGGGAGGCGTAGTTGCTGAGATGTATAGTTCACCGACAATCAAAGAGCATTCTGAACTCCACCAACGATGGAGTTGAACCAAACTTGGCACACAGAACTCCCATGAGTGACCAACAGAAAATACTGGAAGGGTTTGGTGGGCATTGACCTTGACTTTTGGAGTTGTAGTTCACCTACATCCAGAGAGCATTGTGGACTCAAACAATGGTGGATCTGGACCAAACTTGGCAAGAATAGTCAAGATGCCCAAAGGTGAACACTGATGGAGTTTGGGGAAAATAGACCTTGACATTTGGGAGTTGTAGTTGCTGGAATTTATAGTTCACCTACAATCAAGGAGCATTTTGAACCCCACCAACGATAGAATTGGGCCAAACTTCCCAAACAGAACCCCCATGACCAATAGAAAATAATGTGTTTTCTGATGGTCTTTGGTGATCCCTCTGACACCCCCTCGCGACCCCCATAGGGGTCCCGACCCCCAGGTTGAGAAACACTGGTTTAGACTTTAGAGTCTTAGTGTGAGCCCTCAATCGGCTTAAATTGAATAAGCTACCATCAGTACGATAGCGTATATATATGCCGTCTTCTTCTTCGAGGTCTGCCGTAGCCCTTTGGAGCATCATGCTGAAGAAGTTTGTAAATAGGATTGGTGCAAGGACACAACCTTGCTTCACTCCATTAGTTATTAGAAAAGGCTCCGAGAGAGCATCGCTGTATATATATCGTGTGTGTGTGTATTTATATATACACACACACACAATTTTGTGTATGGAACAAAGTTTGTATCTAAGTCTAAACATACACACACACACATATATAATTGTAATATTGTGTATGGAATAATGTTTGTAAACATCAAACCATCAAAAAGCAAGGGTATCACTGTCTTAGCCACTTATAAGGACAATTTCAGATTATTTAATCTGATAAATATAGTCTAGCTCTCTCCATATATCAATCAATATATTTGCTTTGTTTCTTATTTTTCAATCAAATGAATTACATTTAGTAGACCCCAACCATTGCATTTTTAAAAGGAATCTCTTTAGTTAAGTCTCGTGTAATAAAGATTAGAGAACTCTTATCAGGACTAAATATAATTGAAGTATTTAGCAGCATGAAAAACAACTGAACCAAATAAAAACCCTAATCCGGGGCAGCGGTTCCCAAACCCCAGGGTTCTGTGGAAAATCTTTAAAATCAAATCTAAAACGGATTTAAAAGTAAAACCACATGAGGCCAACTATTTAAATTACAGTCTCTGTAACAGCCTTGCATTTTATACTACAACTTGTTATCAGGTATGTAGTTTACTGGCTTCACATCTCAACATTTTTTTTGCCACCTGAACAAGTGTATGTATGTATATGTACACTCACACATATATCTCAGTGTGTATATATATGTACAATATATATAGTTCGGTTGTATTGTAGTGTGTTTTTTCTTCAGTGAAAATTAATAGTAAAATGTATAAATAAATAGATTTTTTTATAAATAGTAATACAGAAGAGTCTAGCTTATCCGACTTAAACGGGATATGTTGGATAAGCGAAAATGTTGGATAATAAGGAGGGATTCAGGAAAAGCCTATTAAACGTCAAATTACATTATAATTTTACAAATGAAGCACCAAAACATCATGTTTTACAACAAATCAACAGGAAAAACAGTTCAATACATGGTAACGGTATGTAATAATTACTGTGTTACGAATTTACCACCAAAACATCGCAATGTATTGAAACAGCAGTGGATCCAGGCAGGAGGCAGATTGTGTTGGATAATACAGAACATTGGAAGAGCAAAGGTTGGATAAGCGAGACTACTGTAATACGAAGTGAGGTGAAATATGAACAGGAGCACAGACAACAAAATAAACTCCACAGAAGTGTTAATCCTTCCCTATGCTGTCGAAAGCTTGCTATTTTTATACTATTTAATACTAGCTTTACTATTACATATAAATTATTATAATATACATAACACTTTTTACTATTATATATAATATAGTTATATAATAGTAAAATATAGCTATTTGTACAGTATATAACTATATATATAGTTATATATAACTATTTTATATATAACTATTTATTTATTTATTTAAAACTTTTGTACCTCGACCTTCTCACCTCTATCGAGGGACTCAGACCGGCATTACAGCAAAAAATCCATGCTATACAGTTTAAAAACAACTACAACATATTAAAATACATAAAAGCCCAGCATAAAACCACATCGCCATTAAAACAATTCCACTCAATCTGTAAACGTGGTCATACATTCAGACAATAGCCAATCTCAGCCTATTCTGGGAAGGCCTGGTTCCACATCCAGGTCTTCGCCAGCCTCCTAAAGGACAACAGAGAGGGGGCAGATCTAGCATCACTTGGGAGAGAGTTCCACAGCCGAGGGGCAACCACAGAGAAGGCCCTGTCTCTCGTCCCCACCAACTGCACGGAGGATCTTAATGTTCTTGATGGTTCGTAGGGGAGAATCCATTCGGACAGGTAAACTGGGCCAGAACCGTATAGGGCTTTGTAGGTTAAAACCAGCACTTTGAATTGTGCCTGGAAGCTAATTGGCAGCCAGTGGAGCTGGCGCAGCAAGGGAGTTGTATGCTCCCTGTGCCCCACTCCTGTTAGTAACCTGGCTGCCGAACGTTGGACTAATTGCAGCTTCCGAGCAGTCTTCAGAGGCAACCCCACGTAGAGAGCGTTGCAGTAGTCTATTCAGGATGTAACCAGAGTGTGGGCCACCGTGGCCAAGTCAGACTTCCCAAAGTACGGGCGCAGCTGGCGCACAAGCTTTAACCGTATGTTCCCCCGAGATCACTACGTTCTGAAGAACAGAACCTGTTACTTGTACCATCGATCCGCTCCTGCCATCTATCCACAACCAGGCAGAGAACTTTCTCTGTGGTAGCCCCGGTGTGGTGGAACTCCCTTCCAGAGGACACTCGAGCGATCCCAGAGCTCGCCCTGTTCCAAAGGGCCTGTAAAACTGCCCTCTTCAGACTGGCTTTTAATTAAATTGGTCTGTACTGGGATGTCCTATGCCTTGAGTTAGGAAACTGAAACTCCGTTGACTTTTAGTGTATATGTTTTTGTTTTTATGTTTTATTGCATTGTATGGCTGGCTGCTTGTTGTGTGCAGCATGTTTTTATTGTATCTTGTAACCCGCCCCGAGCCTGCAGGAAGGAGCGGAATATAAGTTCGAATAAATAAATAAATAAATAAAAGCTCTCCCGGCCACCATAACTATTATATAGTTGTATATACTGTATATAATAAAATCGTATTAATCTTCAAGGTGTTAGTTCTAACTTTTAAGGCCTTATATGGTTTGGGACCAGTGTACCTGAAGGAGCGGCTTACCCCTTATGTGCCCAGGAAGGGCTCAACCTTTTGGATGTGCCTAATATCAGGGTTTGCAGACTGGCTACTACACGCCGGAGGGCGCCACCGTAGCCGCGCCAGCTCTGTGGAACGGCCTCCCGAAGAGATCCGGGCCATCCGGTTCTTCTTCTGCCGTTCCGCAGAGCAGTAAAAACATGGCTATTCAGGCAGGCATTCGGCCCATAGCCAACTGCCACTATCTGTACCTGCGGGTTCGCTGCTAGCATGCCATTGCTAATTACTGCTATTGGCTGGCAATATGTTTTAATTCGGGTGTTTTAACTGTTTTACTGTATTTTACTTGTTTTTACTTGCACTAATCTTGTGAACCGCTCTGGGCGCCAGAGAGAGCGGTATATTAAGTTGAACTTAATAAATAAATAAATAATAATAATACTATTATATATATAATAAAATAGTATTATATATATTTATATAATAGTAAAATAGTTATATACACACACATGCTTTGGATATATTACTATTTTTTACTGAAGGAAAAAAACACCATAATACAACTTTATATATATATATATATATAGAGAGAGAGAGAGAGAGAGAGAGAGTTCAGTTGTATTAAGATGGGTTTTTTCCCCTTTCACTAAAATAGTGTTAAAATGCATAAATAGATTTAAAACAACAACAACATGGCAAAGAAAGTTGCCTATGAGAACAGCCCGAAGTAGGCCACAGCTCAGCCCTCGAGCCGACTGCCGGCTTCCAGTTGCCATGGCAACCTCCAATGGAATTATGGGAGTTGCAGTTCAAGCGGAGCGCTCCAAACCCTCAGCCAGAGGACTCCTGGGCCTCACTGGACTACAAGCCCCGGAACGCCCCCGAACGTCCATCGCGCCATTGCAGCTTACCCGGCGCCTAGGTCTCGAGGGCAGTCCCTCTCGCCGGGGAGGGCAGTAGCCTTCCTGGAGGAGGCTCCGGGCGCAGCTCGCGCCTCCCTCCCTCCTTCCTTCCTCGGCTGTATTTTGATTCGAGCCTTGGCGGAGGAGGGAGCGCCCTCAGCATGGCTGCAGAGCCAGCCCCGAGCAGCCTTTCCCCGCCGCCTTCTTCTTCTTCTTCTTCGCCTGGCAGGGAGGCGGGCCAGCGGGCAGCCAGAGCCAAAGCCCGGTGGGAGCTGCTCAGACAGGTAGCATCCCGCCCTTTTGGTGTGTGAACAAGCTCTCCAGCCGCTTCATTCCGCACCAGGCCTGGGCCAAGTTGGGGCCTCCCTCCCTCCCTCCCTCGCTCCCTCCAGGGGTTTCGGACTTAAACTCCCACAATTCCTCACAGCCCATGGCCTGTTAGGAATTGTGGGAGTTTAAGTCCGAAACCACCCGGAGGGAGGGAGGGAGGCCCCAACTTGGCCCAGGCCTGGTGTAGGTGTTGCATGTTGTACCTTTGAGACGAGGTGGGTAAGAAATAAAAGTTATTGTTACTATTAGTATTACCTTCGCAATAATATATTATGACATCCTATTGCGGCTTGTATTAAATACACAGTTTCTTCCATTGACAATAACACAGTTGGACATCTCTCGAACGGCCAAGGCTCACTGCTGAGATGTGTAGTTTGGTGAGGCACCAGGATTCCTTGGCAGAGGAAGCCAAAAACTTCATAAAACAACGCTCGTGATCCCATAGCATTCAACCATGGCTATTATTTATTTATTTTGCTTATTTATTTGCATTATTACCCTGCTCTATCTCTTATTTTATTTTATTTTTTGACGATATTATTATTATATGCATACATACATAGAAACATACAACCTTTGAAATTCTACAATCAAAATACAAGTATTTTCCCCTAAACCCCACCACCTCCCCATTCCCTCCAAAGAATATCTACTTTTGATGGCAAAAGTATGTTAGCTGGGACCCAATGCTGAGACAGTGTAGCGACTGAGTGACAGGTGCGACATAGTCGTGGCAAGATAGTTTGCCAGAAAGGAGGGGGGAAGAAGGGGGAAGACAACAAATAGTGCTTAAGGCTATCCAGGTATCGTATGCAAACACGTTCAAATTTTTGATGTCTTCCCTTCTCTAATTCTGACCCCTGTTGCGCAACCAGCATTGGGTCCCAGCTATCATACTTTTGCCCCCTTGACGTCTCTTTACATATTCAATAATAAATATTGAATATTTATACCTCAATATGTGCCTCCCCTAGCTCTATCTCAACTCCGAAAGGGACTCAAAGTGGCTCTCAAATTGGCAACAATGCAACGCTACAATAAACATAAACATACAAATACAATATACATTACACATTAAAATCAATTTTTGAAAAAAAATATCATAAAACCATATTAATCCATTCAATAAACTTTTAAAAGCACAAAGATCCAAAATCATCATCCAGGAGCCATTCCAATCATATTTCAGTCACTTCATAGCTGCCTGATGCACTGTGCTATTCTCCTGTGGTTCCACAGCCAGGTTTTCTTTCTCAAGGCCAGGTGGGAGGGAGCCGATCTAATTTCACTGGGAAGTGAGTTCCACAGCTGAGGGGCCATCACAGCTAAGAAGACCCTGTCCCTTGTCACCACCAACCGCACCTATGAAGGAGGTGGGACTGAGAGCAGGGCCTCCCCAGAAGATCTTCACATCCACACTGGTTCATGGGGCGGGGATACGTTCAGACAGGTAAGCTGGGCCAGAACTGTTTAGGGTAGTGGTTCCCAACCTTTTTTTTGACCAGGGACCACTCTCCAACATTAGTACCAAAAGGGTTACATATCAGTTCGATTCAATTTGGTTATTTAGAGTGCTGATTCAGAAAACAGCATTGAATAGACCACATCAGCTTCTGATACAGAATATATGCTATTCAGTAGTCACTATTTGCTTGCTCACAGAAAACCATATTTAATAAGCCTTGGCACTATAAGAGGATTTTGTGGGACCAGCTGCTCTTGTAATGGTGAGGCTGCGGGCCATATTTTAGTTCTTATGGACCACTGGTTGGGAGCCACTAGTTTAAGGCTTTATAGGCTAAAGCCAGCACTTTGAATTGTGCTCGGTGGCAAACTGGCAGCCAGTGGAACTGACACAGCAGGGGGGTTGTCTGCTCCGTGTACACTGTTCTGGTGAGCAGTCTGGCTGCCACCTGTTGGACTACTTGAAGCATCCGAACTTAAGTAAGTAAAACTTTATTTCTCTCCCGCCTTATCTCTCCAATGGGACTTAGGGTGGCTCACCATCTAACAGGGAACCATTCAATGCCACAAAAATACAACAATATTTATTTATTTATTTACAGCATTTTTACCCCGCCCTTCTCAACCCCCGAGGGAGGACTCAGAGCAGCTAACAAAGGCAATCCAATGCCACAATCAATACAATGCAAAACTGCAAATACAAAATTAAACAATAGCAGTAAGATTAAAACATTAATCAACAGCCAATTGAATTAGAAAAATACTCCATCCACAATTCCGAATTGATAAGAACAAAGCATTAATACATTAAACAAATCAGATAAACAATAAAAACATATAGTAATTAAGTCACTTGAAAAGCAAATAATAGTTTACACAATGTCAATAAAACAGGGTTAAGACATGTCCATATACCATTCCATATTTTATAAAGCTGGGTCTTAAAGTGGTATCAAAATGTGTTAATTTGAGGGCAGAGATGCCCCCATAAAAACATAAAACCATGAAAAAACATATAGAGCAATTAATAATAATAACAATATCCTGCTTTCCTGTCTTAAATAAGACATATCCCCCTTCTACACAGCTATATA